>ML685876.1:4243131-4422356 GCA_007922175.1 Pelusios castaneus
ATCCCACTTCGTCTGACGAAGTGGGATTTTCTCCCACGAAAGCTCATGCGATTAATAAATCTGTTAGTCTTTAAAAGTGCCACAAGACTCTGTTGTCTTTCTACAATAGACTAACACGGCTACCCGTTTGGAATTTGACTACATGGACAGTATTTCTGGGTGTGGAATTTTAAGTATATTTGCATATTCTTCCCATTATTTTTCAAAATGCAAATGTGTTGGGTGCTGTTTTGGTTTTAATTAACTGATACATCAGTACAACATGACTGGTTTGCATAAGTGTACCAGACAATATGTTATAAATTCCAGGTAATAGTGATTCTTCCACTTTAGATTATCCAAACTCAGAAAACCATTCTTGGTAAAATAGCTCCAACATTGATCTTTATTTTCTGTGAACAGAACCAACTGACTGGAAGCCTGTAACTTTTCCACATAAGAGAAATTTTATTTAATTAAAATACTATAATTGCCAAGGAATTAACACAAATCTAGAATTAAAGGCAAGTGAAGTTGCTTTGGATAAAATGACTTCATGAACAGATATATTTGATGTGGAGTGTGTTCATTTTGGAGAAAAATGTGAAAGTTATTCTATGTGCTTGTGGTCTAAACCACTGTATAATAAAACACTGTACACTAACTCCATCTACAGGTCATTATAATGGTGACACTTCATATAATTTTTTGAAAGCAATCAAATGAATTTTAATTCTCATTTTAGAAAATACACAAGTAATGAAACATAATTTCACAAAATACCCTAGCAAATGAAAGAACAAAATGAAACACCTAAAGAATAGTTTAAATTCTAACTTTTTAGACAGATTTTTAAACAGGGGTATTTCTTTTTCGTAAAATCTGTCTTGTTTGTTCAACACATACTTAAGCTGTATTTGTACGCTGTTTACATCTTTATTTGTTAGAAGAAACACTCATGCAAAAATAGACTTTTTTATCCTCTTTTACCTATCTAAGGTATTCTGCTTGGTAATGAGATAAATATCATTAGATTTGCTAAAAAAGAAAAGAAAAGAAAACATTATAGACATCTATGTACAAAATATTTTATAAGGCTTATAATTGATAGAGAGAAACATATACCTCTAGTGACCTTTATTCAGTAGATAAGATTATAAATAGGATTTAATGTTTTAATATATAATAAAATACATATTTGAGGTCCCCCCCAATCACTCCAGTGATTTTTGGATTGTACTTTTCTTTTCAGGAATAACCAAGCTTGGCCCGTAGGTTTAATATTCAAAAAAATATGATTATATAATCATGAATGGTACTAGTATTAATACTTACTCTACACATGATAGTTTTAAACATATAGATTAAATAGGATGGACTTTCAAACCCAAAGTTCTATGGAGGGGCCTGATTCTGCAAATTCTTAAGCATGTAAACCTTCTTCACCACTTAGCAGGGACTAGTTTCATGAATAAAAGCTACTTTCATGAGTAAGGATTTGCAAGAGCAAGTACAAGCACTTTTTAAAAACAGGTTAGGAACCAGTCCAGAATCCACTGGGAGTTTTGTCCCTGATTTCAGTGAAAGTTGGATTTGGCCCAAAATACTGAAATAAAATGTCTTAAATTACACTTTCCTTTCTATCTGAGTCACAGTCACAACTGAAATACAGAATAAACTCTCAGACCTTTTATATTTTAGTAGATAGGAAGTCTATTTTATGGATTTAATTGATAATTTAGGTTTAATATGGTTCAGATAGTTTCTGCTGAAGACTTTCTTAATCTAAGGATAAAGATGTTAAGCAAACAAATTGTAGTTTTCTTTCACTCTTCATTATTTAGATTTAACTGAGATTTGAACAGGGATTATCTTCCTCCAATACACTTAGTAGACTCCAGTCCATGAAATTGTTGTTTCTTATTCCCTTATAACAAACTAAAGGTTTCAAATTGATTTTAAAAAAATACTTTACAAATATTTGCCTCACCTTCTTCCAGTCAATGTATTCAAAAGGAGGATCCAGGCCCAAGGACAGTCACAAAGTGCAAGAATGCTCTTCATGATGGGCTCTGAAAGCTGGAAGGGAAAATAAATAACAATTAAGGACCCTTACATCAAAACAGTCCTTTGGAAAAACAAGACAGGACTCAAGTAACTTTAGCTGAATAATTTTATGTCACTGAATGACATCACATTGCTATAACACGTCATTGAATTAAAAAAAAAAAAGTGCCCCATTCATTCCATTCATTCACCTCTTTACCTTCCTTCTTCCTTTTCTGGAGTGGAAGTATTACTATTTATTTACATACACATACACATTGCAATCAGTTTTAATCTTATTTATATGACTCTTTAATTCAGTAATACATATTTTTTAGAAAAAAGTTGAAGGGCTTATCTCCAGAGTAATTTTAAAAGGCCATTACTCATTATTCTCCTGTGTTAACAATGTGGAATCTTTTCATGACATCTGGAAATAACCAAATATAATAGCTTCTCTCTCTCTCTCTCTCTCTCTCTCTCTCAGTGCAGATGTGCCATATGGGATATCTGCTCCTGACTGAATGGAGTAGAGTTTCCTTGGTGTTAAGTGCTTTAGCTTGGTATTATGGAAACAACTTTGTTCAGAGACATTCCTGTTTCTAGTCTTTTTAGTGAAGGATCACAGTGAAATTCGTGTAATGTTTGGAGTCTCATTCTACAATCTGCCACTAAGTATGCACACTAATATTTCTGCCAGGCTAAAAGGCACATTTTATTAATCAACCCAAGTGCTGATTGCCTACATACCAATTTCTAAATCTCTAGCCATTCTCACTGGCTGACACTAGGAAAGGTTTCTGCATAAACAGTCTCTTTTCCTCCCTCCCCAAATGGCTCCTGATTTATTTATTTATTACTTCACAATTTAATCCAAAAACCAAAGACCTCTAAATTAAGTGAAAAGTGAGCTGACCCTACATATTTTTCCAGTAAGCCTAAAAACAAACTTTGCTGGTATTTGTGAAATCAATGTTCAGCACTCAAATGGCTGGCTAGATGCTGCTGAAATCCCTCTGTATATTTTTTGTGTGCTGGCATCCAGTAAGTTTCCAGCGTTCATGAATTTTAAATAAGCAAAAAATATATAAAACCTCTCTTTCCCCTTAAGAGTCAAAAGGAGGAAAGAATTGAAATATTTAAAACGTCTGAGAAAATGAAGCACTCTACATTTTCATGTTGTACCTTTAAATAAATCTGCCCCCGGTCATTGCACACTCCTAGGGACAATTTAAATCAATAAAATACCATTACAGAGCACCAGATGATCAATGAAATACAATTAATGTGTTTATAGTAAAATGATCATAACACAAACATGAGCTAATCTAGGTGGATGTGACACAGGTGAGCTGGATGTAACAGGAAAACAGCGATAGAGATCGTCCTTTTAAATTGCACCTTTCTCATTTGCCCTAGAATGATAAAGGTAATATCTATAGTCTCAAAACCACCATCTCCTATTTCTATTATCTTTTGGTTTTGCAAAAGGTTCCTAGTGTAAAAGAAAAAAAATCAATCTCAACTATCTTCCTTGATCTGATGGTCTCCCCCAACTACACCCCTTAAATAAAACCATCGAGACATTATAATTGCTGGAGGAGTAAAGTTTCTTGCAGCCTAAAAAGCAAATGCAAACATACAATTTAAAGGAGCATTAAACGATTCCAGTTCCCCAATCTGATCCCCCATTCACCCTCCAGGATTTTAAATATTCTTCAGTTTTCCTATTCAAAATGGGAGAAAGACCCACACATCTCTGATCGTTTTCGTAGCGTCCATTGGAATTGACCCGTGCTGAAAGATTCGCCTGGTTCTGAGGCGCAGATCTAGACGTGTTTTCCTTCCTGCATTTCAACTTTTGTATTTTCCCCCACCTCTCCCGAGAAAGTCAACTCCCCCAATCCCCCGAAATATATATATATATATTTTTGTTCCTGTAAAAATGCCTACCGATCGCTGCGGTTTCTCATCCTGGGGAGGGAGGAAAGGACTGAAATGCACTTGCTAAGGGAGAAATTGGTCATCTACATACCTAGATGTTATTCCAGAAAAACCCGAGCAATCAAAGGTCTGTTAGCAGTAAATAAACAGCTCTTACCTAGAGCCCCGCTGGGCACAGGCTCGCAGAATTACTGGAGAAGTCTGCCAGATAAAATCGTCCAAGAAATCAAGGCTTATGGAGCGGTTGAATCGGTCGTGCTATCCCCGGCTCTGCTTCTCAGTCATTCGGTCTCAGCCATCATGGATTCTGCCGGTGCCTCGGTGTGAGAGATTTAACACCCAAATTTCTTCCCCCAATATTCAGACCGGAGCTCTACAACAAAAGCTTTCTCTTTACCAAGACAGTAGTAATACGTCCCAGGGTAAACCGGATGTGAACTAGGCTGTGACTTCATGCCAGAGAGATTTTATTTTAGAAAGGAAGGTGGTACCAAGCTCTCATCTAGAGACCAATCCGCCCATTTTTTTTATATGCAGCACAATTTAAGTTCCAGTGCTCTCGCCCTAACCCCTTTCTCTCTGGCTGCAGACTCAAATCCTTCTACAATCTGCAGCATTATTATTGGGAGGGGAGGGGGGTGTACTGCCGAGGGCTGGGAGATTACCCTTGGAAGCTTTTGACACTGGCAATTTACAAAACACCCTATTTTAAGGCTCCTGCGTTAAAAACACAACCATCTGCCTTCGCGTTCAGCTTTCCATCAAATATTTAATCACTGCATAAATATGAATGAAGGCGAGCTGGGGAATATTGAGGAGGCAGCACATTTTGTGTGTGTGTGTGTGTGTGTGTGTGTGTGTGTGTGTGTGTGTGTGTGTGTGTGTGTGTGTGTATGCACATATATGTACACAGGCTTGGGCAGACATAGCCACTGATCCACACAAAGAACTGCTGCGTTGTATTGTCAATTAAAGCAGGGTGCCGTGCGTTGTGGATGAAGCCCCTAGGAAACCGCTTTGAAGCCTCCATGTGTTTCCCACTCCTCTGTGCATATTGAATGGGTAGGTGACATGTCTGGCGAGAGTGGTCTTTGCTGTTCACGACATGGAGGGAGCATATTATTTAAGGGCGGGCCGGGGGGGGTAGCCGTGTGTGGAAACTCCAGTTGAAGCACCTATCTGCGTACATAGCCTTCATATTTGGATCTCGATCCCGTTCTGCCTCCCGACCGTGCGACGTACCTGCTTTTGATAGCTAGCGCTGAGCTGAGATGGTAACAGTGAGAAGAAATATCTCCTTCCTTCTAAGCCCCACCCCGCTCCTTTCAATGTCATTGTCTAAGGATGGATTTGTCCCAGCCCAGCAAAATAACAGAATCAGGCGCCCCATGAGGCACAAGGACACCCCAAGAAAGATTCGGGGGAGGGGGTGCTTGTGGGCGCCTGCGGCGAACGTGAATCTATATATACATCCCCTGCTCCCAGAATGGACTCTGCGCTCATTTTTAGATTTTATGAATGGGTTTCCTGAGGAACAAGGTAGAGCGGTTGCGTGATGCAGGAAAGGGCTTACTGAGGACCTGACTCAATAGACGGCAGGAGCTGTCCACTCAGTCCCGGAGCACTGGGAGTTCTCCGTGGTGCTGAAGACGACCTCAGTGTTCACTGTGTAGCATGCATACAGTGAACTGTCTCGAGAAGTCCTAAGTCCGATGGACGCCCTGCTCAGTAACTCGCATTACCATCTTCTTAGATAGACCTGCTGCACCCTGGGAAACGGGGTCACCTACAAAACTACCTTTCTGCTGCTTTTTCTTTAAATAAATGAGGTTTCCTTTCTTGGAGCATGGGAATCTCTTAGCAGTGGCTGCAGATTTCTGGACATTACTGGACTTTTGATAGTGCATGAATGCACTGCTGGCTACTGCAAGTCCTGGAGTGCCTTTCATTGACAGAACTGACATCTCAAGGTGAAGAACCATCCTCAGATCTGAAAGTTACTAGATATGGAATAAAAACAATGAAAGTCCTGTGGCACCTTAAAGACTAACACATTTCTTTGGGCATAAGCTTTCATGGGCTGCAACCCACTTTGTCAGATGTGTGAAGTGTGTTGCAACCCACGAAAGTTTATGCCTGAACAAATATGTTTGTCTTTAAGGTGCCACAGGACTTTCATTATTATTTTCATATACAGAATAACACGGCTACCACTCTGGAACTTAGATATGGAATACAACCTACAATCGTCCATCTGTTTTGTAGGTAATCCCAAAGGCTTTAATTAAGGTTAGCATCACTTTAAATCTGAAATAATTAACTTTCCCCTCAGTAGATTGGGGGACAGCAGTGGGGCTGTGCTGCTTCTGTGAAGAAGCCAAGAGGTGAAGCTGGAGGAACCAGAGTTATTGAGATTTCAATAGAATTTCAGAAATCACGACCCAATCATATCTGTTGGAGATGTTGGTTGCCAGGCTTTTAGCTTATGACATACCTCAGTAGCTCCAAGTTCCTGCAATATTGCATATATATGCCCAACACATTGAATTACCATGAACTTTCTCTGGGTTTCCCCATATTTAGTGTACACACACACACACACACACACACACACACAGAGAGAGAGAGAGAGAGAGAGAGAGAGAGAGAGAGATTTAACCTAAAAGGTTATGTATATAATAGATTGTAAACATTGCAAAGCATATTATTTAAGTTAAATCCATATGTCTTGTAAAGCATTAAAGAATTGCAAGGGATATATATAATGAGGGGGGAAAGTGCAATATATGTAAGACCGTTTTTGTTGTGCTTTTTTCCCTCATGTGATCACCAAGGGTATTTTTGCACTTCGTCATAAAACATGATCCTGCTCCCACTGAAGTTAAAATCCCTATTGGTGACAGTAGTCTCTGGTTCCAGCCCCAGTCTTTCTGTAAAGCTATTTTTGAAAGCCTCATGTTGTATAATATTCTGCACAAAATACATACACTACAACTATATATTGCATTATTTGTTTCTGCAACAGAATATGAGTGATTTGAAGTTCTCAAGGCAGTGTTGGAGAAGAATTTAAGTTCTTATATCCTAAGTGCATCAATGCTTAGACTAAATCTAAGGGAATTAGGAATTTCATTTGACTGTATTTAGTTCGACCCAGGAGTTCTCCATTCTTAATAATCTGCATGAAATAGCCAAAAAAAAAAAAAAAATCTAGATACAGAAAATTGTAAAGATCAACATTTCACTGTTGCATTTTTTGCTTTCTGTCTCTATATTTCTATTTCAATTCATCTCATTTTGGTTCAAGGTTGTTCACAGTGCATAGACTAAAGAAATTCAAGGAATTGTAAAATGGAGAGACAAATTGCTTTACAATCAACACTAACCAGAGGTATACCAATGGTTGATATGGAACCACTCATACCTTATTCCATGGCAAGATATAGTTTCCAAACACATTAGATTTCAAACTTTTCCTGCTATTGATTGATATAATCACATCTGCATTTATGGCTTAATTCTGCAATCTTTACTTTCTCAATGAAGATTTAGAACATTTTGGCTGAGTAATATTTAAAATGGACCCATAGTTGAAACTTTGAAAAAATGCAGGGGCTTTAGTTAAACATATTCCATGAAAATCCAAAGATGTATGGCTATGGACCTCTTGCAATGGACTGTAAATCTCAGCTCTTGTGTGCCCTGTGCGTAAAGAGTTACATTTGTTAAAATGACAAAAAGCCATTTAACTGAAGAAGATATTGCAAATATAAATATATTTTTAACACTAGGCTACATTTTTTCTGGTTGAACGTTGCGAAATTGCAGAAATAAGCAGATGTTCTACATTGCTTCACTATTTCATTTCTTTTCCTCATTCAAATAAATGGCTGCATCAATTTTAAAGAAATTTGGTGATCATAGTATTAGGACCAGAGGGAATATATAGCATGCCAAAATTTCATCAGTAGTGTATTTGAGTTATAATCTACTATAAATGGAGTAACAATTGCTAAAACTCTTTTCTTAATTTACTTACATTGTCATATAAAAGAAAAACATTTTATCCTTATGTTCATTGAGTACCCAAGGTTATATGGAATAGTTCATTCCTCCACTGGTATAATTACTGGATGACTTGGTTTTGGGGTTCTCACTGGATGAAGATATTGACCTAAATACAAAGCAGCACATTCTCTCTTTAATTCTCTCTCTTAAAAATGTAGGACAAAACTATTCATTTATCCTCTGTGGCTGAGATTCCAACCCATTAATAAGATACATAGCCCAGATTTATCAATTTCTTTTCAAAGCCCATTATCACAGACCTCAATTAAGTCAACAGGAAGTGATAAACAAAACTGGGTTTACTGAAAGAAATAGAGTGGTTTATGATATTCAGTGATGTGCTGTGAGGAGAGTTTTCCATTGACTTCTCTGGGTTTTGAATCAGATCATGTGACTAGGATTTTCAAATGAATCTGTAAGAGTTAGGTATCCAACTTCAACAAGAGTTGACTATCTAACTCTCTGAGGTGCCTTTGAAAATCCCAGCTCAAATGTATAACTCATACCTTTGAGGTCCAACTGATTTTGATCTTCAGTGGCTTTCTCATGTAAATAGGGAGAGATGGATTTGGTTCTTAATGTCTCTTAATTGTTAACTACTAGGTTTGCATCTTACTGCATAGATCTGCAGTTCACATTCAGAAAATGAAGACATCAAGAAGAACTATGTGACTTTATTTTCTAGCCATTTTATGATTTGGGCAAGTTTTCAAAAAACAAAAAAATGGTTTACACAATGAGCTATTGCTGTAGTTAAATTGCTTTTTAAAATAAAACCCCTAAAAAATCAAAAGAAATATCTTGCTACAGGACTGATTAGAAAATGTTTGTACTTTGTGTATGGAAAGTTGCATATTAGTGCAAAATATTAGTAGCAGTAAAGATCGATCAGTGACATCTTACCTTCAATGGAAAGTCCAAAACCAAATAAATAAAAGAGTATATTAAAATTAACACTGAGCCAGATTTTCAAAAGTGCTCCACCCACTTCATCTCATAATGTTTCCAAAGAGAATTTCTGGGTTTTGAACACTTTTCATAATCTGGCCATTTATTTAGCTGCCTAAATCTGGCCAATGATCTCTCTACCTACAAAAATATCTTTTATATTCATTCACAGGTCAGGCCGTTAAAAAAACTTATTTTTCAACAGTGTATTTGTTCATCCTTATTAATATACTAATTTTCCCATCACACAATTATGTATGTGGGGCGTGGGTGGCTGTGGTATATACACAACATATAACTGAAAAGCTCCAGGACAACTGCTATACTACAATATGTTCTCAATAGCCAAAGGATTTGAATAAAGCAAATGAAACCAAGAGATTTACCTTATAAAGCAGATCACACGGGGAACTAAAACAGGAATGTCCATCTGCTCCAAGCTTTCAACTCTGTTAGTTTCAAGTCTTGCACATGTGATTAAACAAATATTTTGTAGATACATGGTTAAGATTTTATTTTTAATGTAATGTCCTCCACAAATATATAGAAGTATGGCTACTCTCCCTTTCTAAACTTAGGCAAATGCAATTAATTTGATTGTTTTTTTATTTCAGTTTACAACTGCACAAGACGTGAGTGAGTATCTCTTGACATCTAGCATTTTTGTAGTTAACTCAGGTGGTGTCAGCCAAGAGCACATATAAATGATGCCTCTTTTCCTTTAAGAAAAATAAGTAGAAAGAGACGAAGACATGGTGGGAAAATCTTGATGAGAATCTTTATGAAAATAAGTTTCAATGTTTTGAAAGAACCAGTTGAATTTGAGATAGCGCAAAGCATTAAAGAAAAATGGATGCTTTTTCTGGATACCTCTTGAAAGACTGAAATTGACACTTTGTCCCAATTTTTGGGTAGGAAATATGTTTAATCAAAGAACTAGAATACTGAGTCCAAGAAGCTTGAAACAAAAATGGAATTGCTGAACTCTAAAAGGTCCTAATAAGGTACTGTACACATTCACTTCTGGATTTATCTAAGCATCTTAAAATACAATGACATCTGTTTATTATACGTTGGCTTCCAGGTGAAGCCTAGTATTTTCAAATACCACCCCCCAAATGAAATTTGTGCAACTGAAAATGTAGGTTGTTTTCATAGGTTCTAACAACAGTTTGTGGCTGATGTCATAATGGCAGAAGGATATTAGACTTCATTTTAAAAATAAATTTATATATCTCAATACCAGAAAAAGAACCGAGTTCTTTACCAAAGGCACATGGGACTTTAAAAGACAAGTAAGGATTTTTAAAAGAACTTTGTAATCCTGTAACTTTCTATAAACTTTTGCAATGGTGGCCATTGATTAAATATGAGGCAGATCTCTTTAAACAATTTTTCATCTTATCTATTTTTAGCAACAACTGGCTTTTCCTGAATGCCACATCTCCAACATATGTCAATATACTCTGTACTCTACCTAGCCCCCTTGATGAGGTGAAAACTTGATGTCTGAAGCCTATATCTTTCCAGAACCTTTATAATCCCTTTACATAAACTCATCTTCCTGCACCCCCCAAGCCTGTTTAGAACAGCAGAACTGAATTCCCTTTAGCACTCTGTTAATGTCATTCTTTCATGACAAATAGGTGTCATAACACTCGGGAAATGCCCCAGTAATTTCCACAGGACTCTAGACACCCTAACCTGCTCATGAGTGAGAGATTAATTTGTGCATTCAAACCTTGATTGGCAGTTGAGTGTACCAACCTGTGAGCCCACACTGTACTTTTCTTATTAACTTTCATGGGTATCGTGTGCATTCACATTTATAGTTACATCTATCTTTGATTATAATCTTTCATACAGTCTGACAGGCTGAAATAAGTTTGAATCGGAGTTTTGCTAAATAGTTCCAATCTGCTGAGTTTATTTTTCCTTAAAAAAATACAAAACAAAACAAAAAAACCACCTTCCAGCAGCAAGAAAGTGACCATTGTTTGCCACTTTGGAATAAATGAAATAACAGAATATGAAAAGATAATGGAAAGAGAGTGGAGTCTAGGACTGGGAAATGGAAAAAAATGATGAAAATCTGCCAGTGTACTAGTCTCTATACAATATCTGCTAACCACCAGATTATCTACAAAATGAGAATGGCTTCAACTGTTACTGTCATTGCATTGGTTTTGTTTGTTTACCTGCTTGGTTATAATAGGAAGAGGAAACAAGAATTTTCAACATCAAACTAAAAATGAAACAAACCATTATCTCTGGCTTGGCCAGATGAGTTGGGAGTTAAGGTTCCTAGGCCTTAGTTCAACAAAACATTTAAAAATGTGTTTAAATATATTCCTCTTCAGAAAAGTAATAAACACATAATTAAATCCTATTAATTCCAATGGATTTTAAGAATTCACTTGAAATACAAGATTTAGAGCATTGCTCAGGAAGGATGGTTTGCTGAATTGAAGCCATGGATCTCCTACTGGCTTGCTATATGACCTAGTCATTTAAATTCTCTGTGCTTCTGTATATTCATCGGTAAATGGATATAATACAGCCTGTGATCTTTAATCAGCCAAAACTCCCTTAGACTTCAGTGGGCCTTTTGACTGAGTGAAGAATGCATGACTTGGGTTTTCATAAGGGTGTTGTTTCATAATTATATAAAATATGTACAACATTTTGAGAGATTTGGATTAAATTGAAAGTTATGTGTATTGTATTTGAATGTATATATCCACCAACACAACACAACATTTACTTTTTGACTGCTGAAGCATTTAAGTGTAAGCTGTTGAATGGTGGTGTTAATCCCAAGGCAAATTGTACATACTGTGCATGGTCATCATATTTGCTTGTGTATCTCTGGTTTTGAATGTAGATATCCAGTCCACTATATTAACAATTGAGAAAAGACTTGAGTAATGTCCTGGAGAGCTACAGATTCATATTTCATTTCAAAGTGACCTTTTGTGATAAAATGTTGGTGCAGTCAAGTGTGGCAAATGTCTGGGTGCTCATATACTGCTCTAAATCTTCATCATATTTAAAAAAGCAATGATGTCAATGAAATGTTATAGTTGAATACTTTTGCAAATCCTTAAATGTTTCTGATCCAAAAAACAATGCTCCTGATCCAAAAACCATTGATACTACAGCACACTAGTACTATGGCACACTGGTACATTTCTACCCCTGTTTCCCTTATAGTTCAATATGTTTAAGTTTGGGTTTATACATATACTGCAAATTATACAGATATGCTACTTGTCTTCTAGGAGGATTTCTTTTGTTTCATTTCAGTTTTTTTGCTTGTTATATTTTTTAAAAAATGATTCCATGTCCGTTGAAAAGGTATTTGCAATTTGCCTCTTGCAAACTTCCTTGAACTTGTGAGGGACAATTTGAATTATGATGTCCAAAACGGCTTCTTTACGATCTGTTAAATAAAATGTTAACATATCCCAACTAGGCATGTTCAAAAGTGTTGTATCCCTAATTTTTATAACTTTATTATTTAAATAAGTTTTCCTCCTCCCCTCCCCCCCCCCATTTGGTCCAAAATAAATACATCTCACAGAGCACTATTTATAAGTAGGCTTGGAAAACTCAGTTTTTTATATAATTTTGATATATAGCATTTGTTGTCAATCTTTTTAAGCATTTTTTTTTATTTTTATAGATTTAAATGTTCACAGTTGCAGAAAATTATGGGAAGGCCAGACAATTATTTAATTACAGTAAACACTGAGATTCAAAAAGTTAAACTTAATAAAAATGTTAAAACACAAATTGCCAACATCACACGTCAAAGCATACAAGAGAGACAAGGTAACTGAGGTAATACATTTTATTGGAGCAACTTCTGTTGCTCCAATAAAAGTCAAGGTTTTTGAGCTACACAGAGCTTTTCTTCAGGCCTAAGAGCATCTGAGTTAAAATGCATTTTTTATTTCTGTTATTATCTGTAATTATGTTATATTATTATAGATGGAAATATATTTTGGTTTGTTTGTGTGTGTGTGGTGCAATCAATGTTTATTGACTTTTACCAAAAAATATAAAATGTAAATATCCTTAAATCAACAAATCATATCTATTTTTACTATTCACTCATGTATCCATTTGTAACAAGACTTATTCAAAAGTCTAAATCACTGGATTTTATCTCTAAATTCTCAGGCAGCATTTTTCTCATTTTGCCTATCTGTAAATTTCTGCTACTATCAATGGCACTATATTTTCATTGGTTTCTCTGTGCATAGTGCAATCAATGTTTATCAACATTTACAAATAAAAAAATTCATACTTCTAAGCCTAGTTATATGCAAAGTCTACTTGTAAAATTCAGGCTTATTGCAAATTATCTATATGGCTTTTTTTTTAACACTGGGAGAATGCGTTTTTGTTCAAATTCTCTTAACTGAAAGACAGCTGAAATAATTTACATCAGGTTAATAAAAGGTGGGAAATACTTTTGGACTGGGACAAAGCATGCAAAATCTGAATCCAAAAGCAGACTTTTTCATAAAGTTATGAAAGAATGAAAATACAGGTTATAACTGAAACTCTTTTGCAAGATAATGCTACACTGTTCACTACCAAATGGATGCTATGAGAATGCCATGTTTGGAGAAAATCTTTCATTTCAAAATCATTCATCTTTGAAAATGCTATAACCTTTATTTTAATAAGGACTGGCTTATCTGAGAAAGTGTTCTAAACATGTTTTAGGCTAAGCAATTTTGTATGTCAAGGACAAGATTTTCCATTGATATAAATCAGCATAGCTCTAGTAAAGTTAATGTACCTCCATTGACTTACCGCCATGGAAGTTTTAGTCTATGCATGTTACCCTATTGAAATGAAGAAAGCAAGTGCTCAATAGATGCTTAGGGTCACTCAGGGACAGTCAATTAATTTAATGTGAATACACAAAGAATAACAGCCTGAATTTCAGCTTGCATGATAAGGTTGCAGGTAGTGAAATTGCCTTTTTACTTACAAACTGTGAACCTTTGCTCTGGAAGTCATTGAGTGACAACAAATATGGAACCATACTATGCTTCTTTACAGAAGAGATTCACACTTTAAGGGAAGATTAAAAGTCTGAGAGTGAAATCCTGGCTCCAGTCAATAGCAAATTCCCATTAATGTCCAGGGGACTAAGATTTCAACCTGAATGACCACATGCGGACAAGTGAACAATACTAGCTAGAATCTTTAAAAGGTTGTCATTCAGAAAAAGAACTCTGTTTCTCATTGTTATAAATTACATCTCTCTGTACTTCCCCACTCCTGTACAAATATTTTATAAGAAATGAAAGAAACAAATAGAGCATTATTTATAAATTCCTAGTGGCTGGTATGTAACTATATTTAAATCTCAAAAAGTGTCTTGATCTGTCCAAATGTTTTAATTCTTACAATTTTTTTTATAAAATAAATATGCAGGATTTAATTCTTCATCCTTAGATAACACTGACTAGCATTTACCGCCACAAGTAGTCCCAAATATTCATTGCAGAAAGATTGCAAATTTAAGCCTATAGAACATTTCTCCTAGAGGCAAGTATGAGATTTTCAGTAACGTATGGTTATTATGATTTGATTTACTTGTATAGCAGCTCAGAATCCACCCTGTTTAAGGAGTGCCCCAAGCACAATAAGGAATGATTTGCAACACAACAATATTCTGACACAGAGAGGGTGTTTGTGAAGACATAACCTGCTTTTCAAAGAAATTTAATTTGGGAATATGAGTTTTTGTCTATAGTGCACACATACAGTTTCTCAAGTGCAGATTGAATACAGCTTTATTCACTAACATACACACAGCTGTATTTCAAGCATCTTTATAAGAATGGCTAAATGGAGACAGGGTAAGCCTGTGTCATAAAGCAACTGACTGACATATGACTCATTTTGTTCCACCAGTAGTAAGCAATCATTTGCTTACTTTTGAACATTTAATCACATCATAGAGACTTAGCTCCATTGAGAATTATTAGTTTAACAAACATGCCTTTGTTTTAAACCTTCATAAATTACAAAAAACTTTATATTTTAACAGATGTTTCTCTCTTCTCTCTAGATACTTCATCCTGCTGGACTATTAACTTCAAGTGTCCGGCCTAAAAACCTTCCATCTCATTTTTTCCTTCTCCTTTATGTGAGAAAGAAGCCCAAGACCAAGTGCACTGCTGTTAGTCTGTCAGAATCGTAACATTATAACATAGTCATTAATGTTTCAATTCTTGTCACTTTGTGTGCTGATGTGTTGTATTTGCATGGGCATTCTAGATTGCTAGCCCATGCATTTTAATTTGTATCTGTCTTGTCTAACCAACATCATGCATTATGTGTCTAATTTGGCATTCAAAGTAAAGCAAGGTTGGTTGATATATTTCTGACACCATAGCACTTACTTAGAACTCTCCAAAGGTGACCTATGTAATTTTACTGATTATAATATTGGAGTTAATATTAAGATCAGATGATTGCTCAGCCAAAGAAATAACTTAGGAAAGGTTTTTGGTATTGCTTGTTTCTGTTTAAATGAAATTTGGAAAGCTGTGGGTTATAAGAAGAAGGTAAGCTATTGAGGAACAATTTATATATGGTTTAAGATAAGAAATGTGTAGGAAAATAGAAATATTACAATCCTCTACTGTGTTTTTTAAACATAAGGGCTGAGAAGGAGAAAATAACATGGGCTTTCAAGGGAAACTGTGCTGGATTCTTCCATCATTATGTGAAAGCAACAACACATGTGAGGCACAATCAGGCCTGGCAAAGTTGCCATGGATAGAGATCTGCTAGAAATGGCTGGGGGAAACCTGTTGATCTTGATCTAATAGAGTTTCAGCCAGAGGGGACCTTCTTCAGCTCCCTTTAACTTCAATGGAAGTCAGATCAGTTCCCCTGTGAGCTTTTCCATCTTTCCTTTCACTGCATCATCACCAACACTAGCGGTAGGTCTGCACCTTTTTCCTGTGATTGGCTCAGCTAGAGTTGCCTACAGAGTTTCAGCCAATGCATAGAGGGATGAAGTTATGGGGGGAGAGGTTAATGCCTAGTCAGTGTCTATGACATGCAGACATAATACCACTGCTGTTCTCTCATTCTGTGTGCCCCATCTCTAATGAATAGCTGCAGAACTCTGCATGCTCATGTTTGGTGAGGGACTCATGTTGGTGCCAATGAAACGAAGGGTGCAATGTGTATCCCCTGTAACTGCCTTGTCACAAATCCTTATGGATGACAGTTAACTTTTTACATTTGAAATATACAGCAATGAGCACCAACTAATCTATAATGAGAAGAATGTGCCACGTTAATTTAAAAGACTTCCTTGAAGACGTAAAGAAGCAAGAGGAACCTTATACACAGTAGACTATGACTGCAAGTATTAAACTACATATAAGAAGGTCCTAGCAGAAACATCATCAGAGAAGGGCTGGGAATGGATAAGAGAAAACAGCTCTTTCCTTTAAATAAATGGCTAACTGTGATCCAAACAAAAACACATTCATCTGGCTTCTATACTTAAGTGTTAAGTCCCTGGAAAATGTTGAACCAAATTCTTCAGAACTAATCCTCTAGAAGTGCATTTTCAGAGTGCTAAATCTAGTGTGATTCCAAGTACTTTCTTAGAGGTGCTGTGAAAGCCGCAAGGTTGTAAGTCAGAATCAAAACATTCATATCGGAAAACTTGGAGCACTGTTTGTCAGGCCTGTCTCTGTGCTTTGCACACAGCATTTTCCTAAGGAATGAAATTTCCTAGGTTCTGCAAGAGATCATGCACTTTAAGAGACAAATAAACCTCCTTATATAACTTTGATGCATATCTCGCAACTAAGAAGAACATGTTTTTAGGATTTCCATTTCTTAGCTATAGTCCTGTCAGCGATGATGAGTCTTGAAGGCTGGTCTACCAGGCTTGTAAGCACTAGCAACTACCAACCTGCCACTTAATGACATGATAACTGTTGCCCTTATAGAATCTGAACACTCACAGGGGATGCAGTCCTAGAATTTGATTGGTGGAACTCTCAGGGGGGCCCTGATTGATTCACAGCTGCTATATAAACCAGTACAGGAACAGGAAGCTGTCCTACAAATGGGTTCTCCTTGTTTAAGACTCCTTTTCCTGAAATACCTGCTCTGACCACCTAGTAACCTGACTTGCAACCCAACTTCTAGTTTGCCCTCTCTCCTGTCTCAGACTCTGACCTCCTGGTAGCTGACCCAGCCTGATGCCTGACCCCTATTCTGACCACTAGGTCAGGCTTCCTATGCCCTGGTTGTGACAAGTCCTCTGGCACCATTTCTTTTTCAGTGATTAAATAAATATTAAACTGCAATACCCACATTAATCAACAGTACCAGTAGGTTACAAATGAATTATAGAATTTGTTGAATGTTCTATAAAGTAGGCAGATGGATAATGTTGCAATACTTCCTTTACCTCAGCATATGTAGTATTATAGTTGGAATAGAAAGCACACCAAATACAGTTGTTAATTCAACTACTTCAGGTGCTAAATCCTTGCCCCCTTGAAGTCAGTTTCACCCTTAGTCTTTTATTTTTTTATTTTTTTTAAATCTATGTTTACCGTTTGTCCCAGGCTATTCAGGATCTCCTTAAATCAAGGTTCAAGGAACTAAATGGCCACACTCTAGGTGCCTCTACACTTACAAGTTAAGTCAACTTAAGGAGGCTTAAGTGGACCTAAACTACTCCGTGTCCATGCTGGGCTTTCCTTAAGTCGACTTAAAGAAAAGTTAAGTCAACTTAATAACACCTTGTTTTAGGTTGACTTAAGCCAGTGTGGATGGGAATTAGTGCCTCAGTCAACCTTATTAATTCGATTTAAAGTGTTAAATTGACTTAATAAGGTTGAAAGGGGGCTATGTCTACACTAGAAAAGTTAAGTCGACTTAATGAAGTTGACTTAACTTTTCTAGGTAGACATAGCTATTGTGTCTTAGTCTGCAAAGTTCCCACTGTCTTTGACAAACAGCGATGGGAGTTGTGGGTGTTCAGCATCTCACAGGATGCAGCTTTGCATTAGTTTTGATGACTGCCAAAGTCCTGTAGCAGGAGTAATATAAACCTTGGATTGGATGACAATTCCAGAGGGATAGCCATGTTAGTCTGTGTACAGCAAAAACAATGAGAGTCCTGTGGCACCTTAAAGACTAACAAATGTCTTTGGGCATAAGCTTTCGTGGGCTCCAACCCACTTCGCCAGATGCAGGATTGGATTGGATGGATTATCTTGCGGGGAGGGCACTCTATCTCTTTTTTTCCTCACACCTGGGTCACTCAGGACACCACAGAATAAAGAGTGGACAGTTATTACTGAGTTGTGCCTCTGACAAAAAATTTTGACTGTACTTTTTAGAAGTGACTTCACTATTATAACATTCTTTGTCACACAATAAGAAAGAGTAATAAAGCCAAGATTATTTAATAAACACAAAAAAATCACCTTGTTTTTAGGAGCTTTTGTAGCTACACACAAGATAGATTCTGACAGGTAAGCCACTACTTTTAGGAATTTTAACTTCCAAATTACTTCATCATCTGCATCGTTCCTTGCAGAGGCCTGAGTCTTCTGTGATTCTAAATTATTAGGCCATGTAAAGAGGGGTAAGAGCCAGCCATACATCAGAATTATATATATATATATATATATATATATATATATATTCCTGCCTCAAAGCAATCTGGAGCAAGCATTCAGACAGCAGACTTTCACTGCCAGTTCTACTCATCAACATCAGGAATCTGTCTGATATTGGCATCCCAACTGATGTGATCATCCAGAAAACTTCCACTAAGTCATCAGTATGACTAGGAGCATGGGTTGATGGCAGTATATAGAAACCTCATTTATATCCCAGTTATTTGCCAATGTACAGATGAGAACATTATCAAAAACTTTTGTATGGCCTCTGTTCTTTCATAGGAAAATTTTACTGTGACTTTTGAGGCAGGATCTGTATCTCTTTCTAGTTAAAGAAGAGAACTTGACATATGGTTCTAAGTATTGATTATCAATGATAGTGTGTTTTGTGTGTCAAGATATAAAACATGGAGTATTGACCAGCTGTTTTTCCTAACAGCATTAGTTTTTAGAGAGACTGGACAAATGTGGCCTCTTTTTAAAGATGGATACATTTCCAGTAGAAAAGGAAACATTTCTATTCTCAATCCTTTACAAAATACATGGACCCTTTCACTTATTTGAACTCATTTATAAACAAATGTATCTAGCAATATTGAGATAGATACCAGGGGGCTCAACCTTCAAAAGTCTGTATTTAGAATCACATCATCATGAGTTAGGACATCCAGGAAGGACTTCAAAGTGTGGCAGTTTCAGGTTCATCTACAACATCCATACTCCTAAGGGATAGCTGAGCAGTTCTTTGAAGAATTCGTTTTTTTCAACTAAAGGAAATTCCTAGTGTAAAAACCATTGTTCATCTATAGATGAAACTATAAATAAGCTCATAACAAAGGTGTTAATAAAATGCATGTTATGAATTACAGACAGACACAGCAGAGAAAGAGTTAAAGAAAGGACTTCCCGAAGGGACCCTATAAATGTTCGCTGCAACACCCACACTACGATAGCCTGTAAAACAGCTGTGTGAATTAAGAACCCTTTTTGTCTATATGAGGGACCAGCTCCAGTATATGGGGCTTGGGGAAACTTCCGAGAGGTTCTGAACCTCTTAAAATAGATCTAAACATCAAAAGCCATATTAGATAAAAGAAGCCATCAGGCACTGAAGAAAATGGCCACCTTGAGCCAGCCAAAGACTCCAGGCAGGTAACCACTATTGGGAGTAGACATTGCTTCTGAAGATACTATAAAAATAAAATACCTTGCCCACGGACATTCAAACCCACAACTCCACCTCACATGCACATTCAGCCTGTCTATGCTTATACATCACATTGCTTAGAAATGACCATATTTTCCCATACATATGGAAGCTTATCTCCAGTTATACCTTCTGCAGTATATTTTGTGGATTTTCCTGTAAGTGCATAAACTAAATGTTAAAAGCTTCTTGCAGGTTGGTGTTTAAGTAAAGACAAATGAAGTTATTTCTCAGTTCATGTATCATGTTGTTATATGGCATGGTAAAAGCATACAGTACATATATATTTATACAAATAAAATATATATTTACCTTTTGTGTTTCAGATCCATCAGGCAGCAAGATGTTGTTTATCATTCTGACTGTCTTGTTGAACAATACATTTTAAATTAACATTTTAAAAAATCTACATATGCTCTTTATGTTTCTAGAATTTATACTTGTCCTTTTTTAAGTTTGGGTTGAATGTTATTTCATCTAAACTTTTTTCCCCATCATGTGTGCATAACAGTAGGGAAAAAATGCCCTTTCTGATAGTGAAACCCACACATTCTCTAATTTATTGTATTCATAGGAGAAATTGCTCAGTTTAGGATTTGTTTTCACAAGAGAAAGAAGTTTTAAAGAAATTCCTAATTTTTCTTAAAACAATTTTCCAGTCTCTCTAAACTGCCTCAATTAACCCTTTGCAATATTAGTGTGGTGACATGTTCAAATGTATATCAACTACCAAGCTATCTATTTAACATCTCACTGTTTGAAACATAGTTCTACCCCTTGGTATTTTGAAATTGAAATCAGCTTTTACTGAAAGATCTATCCCTCAGTCACTGATTTGTTGCTGGTCAATTTTTGCTTGTAGGCCGTTGACTATATTTAAAATTAGAGTATTGAAACTTTTTCTTTAAAATAAAAATACAGACTTTATCAAAGGTCCAATCTTTCCGATGTTTCTGTATCTCAATATTTGTACTTAAGTGAGTAGATAAAATGTTACTGGTCTAATCACCCATGTGTTTAAAGTCAATCAAGAACATACCTGTTGCAGTTGCAGGATCAGATACAAACATAAGAATAAAATGGTAGATAAAATAAGGACTTCATAAATTTAAAACAAAATATGATGTTTTAAGTGTTTCCCAGTTCAGTCACCAGACAGCTGGAAATGTTCAACTTAAAAGAGAAATTCTTGATGCTTAAATCTGTGATTAAACAATAATATAATTAAAGACTGATGAACGGTTTATTATTTCTGTTAAAATATGTATTATTTCCTTTATTCTAGGTTCTGCTCTCTGTTTCATTTGCTGAGATGGCAGTAGATTTGAAGGTTGGAGGATTTTGCTCCTTTTTTTCTGTATCTGTTATACTTTTAAAAATTCAGTCAGTGTTTCAAAAGGTAGACTTCATTAAGCATATAATGGGGTCCTAATATTCTTCCCTAAGCTACTAAACCTAAGTAAGGTTACCCTAGGCTATTCTAATCTAGTCTATTCTAGATAGCTTCTTATACTCGTTACCATAGTATTTTAGTGCTTCCCAGTACAGCATGAAGCAACATAACTAACATTATTTATTTGTAGCACCTAAGATCTCCAGCCATGGACCAGGATCCCTTGTGCTAGGAGCTATGCAAACACTGAACAAAAAGACAATCCTTGCCCCAAAGAGCTTACAATCAAACTCTAAGAAAAGGGACAATAGATGAATACTGAAGGATTGATGAGGGCTATTTGTCAGCATGATAGCCTGTGGTTCCCAGACTCTAATAGTCTCATCATTGCTAAGTTCTTTTGTAGGCATCACAGCAAAGAAGGGATTTGAAGGAGAACAGTGAAGTGGCTTGCTGGATGTTGCTGGACAGTACCACCCATGCATGAGAAAAAGCCTGGGAGAAAACACGAAGTTTCTTGTTTGAAAATTTAACATGTGGGCAATGGAAGCTAAGATCAAGGGCAAACAGGAGGCAGGAGATCTGTTTTCTCATCCTCTCCCCGTGCAGGAAACTTGTGAGTGCCCTGTAGTGTTTTGTTTTGGAAGCTTCATTAATTATTATTAATTATTATTATTATTTATTACATGCTTAATTTTAAACCCTTAAACTCTTAAGCATGTGTTTAAGTTTAAGCACATGAATAGTCCCACTGAAGACAGTGGAACTAATCATTTGCTTCAAATTAGGCATAAGCCTAAATTATTCCTGAAGCAAGATCGTAGTCTGAGGCAGTCAGGAAACTCTCTGCTTGTTTTCATTTTTGCTTTTGTTTTTGTTTCTATTTGGTATTGGCTTAATGCTTTGTGTAGTGAGAATGACAAATGACAAATATAAAATTCATAGGGAACTGTGTAAAGAATTCTGAATAATTCAGATTGCAGTTAATAGCTAAAAAGTATATAATCCATACTGTATAATAGAATGAAAAATGGTTATTTCTCTTGGGATGTAATTTTAGTAGATAAAATTCAATCTTGTCATTAAATCAAACCACAGATTCTACTCTACCCTGATGGTACATAAAAGAAATGATATTCAGAAATATCCAGTCCAGGATGCAGATGACAACCCTCAAGCATATATGCTCTTGCAGCATAGTAGGAAATATATGTATATGTTAATTCCATTTTTATACCTTTCATTAAGTCAAAGCAAATTATGATACAGATATGATAATGATTCCAGCTTACTATTAACTTGGGGCCAGATTTGCCACTTTTAATCACAATAAGTGTCCTGCCTGTAGCTTCATTGATTTCAATGGGACCACTTGTGGGGAAAGATGCTACTTAACATTGGTAAGGGTGGCAGGCTCTATCCCTGTCATTGTAATAAGCTTGGACTACATCACAGAATTATTGTCTGTCTATAGAATCATAGGGTTGGAAGGGACCTCATGAGGTCATCTAGTCCAACCCCCTGCTAAAAGCAGGACCACTCCCACCGAATCATCCCAACCAGGGTATTGTCTAACCGGACCTTAAATATCTCCAAAGACGGAGACTCCACCACCTCCCTAGGTAACCCATTCCAATGTTTCACCACCCTCCTAATGAGAAAGTTTTCCTAATATCCAACCTCGACCTCCCCAGCTGCAACTTGAAACCATTGCTCCTTGTTCTGTCTTCTGTTACTACTGAGAACAGCTTAGCTCCCTCCTCTTTGGAGCACCCTCTCCCTCCCCCCAATGCCATTCCTTTAATGAATATCTCCTTTTTAAGTCCTTTCTCAAACCATTAGTTTGGTCACTCTATATCTTTCCTATGGAGTGCCTGCACTGGACATCTGTCTCACAGTTATATGGTGAGTTGCACCCTTCCCTCATGCCACATGTGAACAAAGCTGCCCCTTTTAAGCTCTTCCACCCATCCAGTTCCCAGGAGATGAGTCAATGTCACCACGCTGGCCCCTTGTCTCGTTTTGCAGCAGGTTGACCTCTTTCCCGCACCCCAGCCATAAAGCGCTGTCCCCTTCTCTCAGCTAGCCACACAAATCCCCCTTTTAAAGGGATGGTGTGATCAACTGTGATTTTGCATATTTCCAAAGAAAATACAGTTTTTTTTAAAAGCCTGGAGAGGTTTGGTTAAATGACTGATATTTTAAAATTACTAATTAACTTGGCAAAAAATAAATGACACGCTCCTATTATTTTCTTCTGCATAAAATGTTAACCTCCAGCTTAAGTAAAAGGAACACCTTTCTGCAGTGTCATTTGTGATTGCCTTTTGGATACAATAGCGGCAGCTCTGCCCACCGCCTCCATTTGGCTACTGTCTCCGGTGTCCATTTCAAGCATGGGTGTAGTACATGTGTAGGAATGTGCTGCCAATATTTTTTCTAGAGGCTCCCACAAATCAATCCTCTTTAGCTTATAATAACCCCTGTTGTTCATACTGGGGAGTCATACATTCACAGGGCCTGATCCATGGAAAAGGTTTCAGTGACTTCAGTGGGCTGCTTTGAGTCAGACCCACATGATACCCAACAGGGAATTCATTCCTTTCCCCATTTTAAGAACAAAAATAAAAGGGAAGAAGCTTTTTTTTATAACCCAATAAGGAGGCAAGACCACTTACCAATCAAACTTACACAGAGTGCCCTTGCTGGAAATGATTATGCTTTCAGTTGAAAATATGCTGAGCATGTTAGATGAATAGCCTGGTGTGCACCTGGTGTAGTTTGAAAAAGAGGGAGAGTGAAGACCTTGTAGTGAGGGTATTCTTCTCTGGGAACATTTAATTTGAAATTACCTGCCATTTGGTGCAGTCTGATACGTTCTGAAAGCAAAAAAATTTTCTCTTCAGAAGTCTTTTTTTTTAAACCTCAGGGAAAAGTCATCTCTGCAGGATGATTAAGCAGTATCCAGAGAGGGGTGAACTCTATCAGAGAAAGGAAAATCAACCCTCCCTTCAATTTGGTGGTGGTATTTTTGTAGGGGTTCCTGGAAGCCCCTCTGAGAGCCCTCCAGCACATTATGGTATACATAGGTGATGTGTGTAAGACAAAAAGGCAGCTAGGCTGGAGAATATAATCTGGCAGTTAGAGGCTGCTCGTGCCGATGCATAAAAACTCCATTTCTTCATATTGTTGGTAACATATTTAAATTCACTTTGCAGTCAGGGCACATGAGTTCTTTCTGAAAGAGGTTTACTGCTGAAAGCTGTGCTGTGTTTGCCACAAAAACATAAAATTTGGGGCTGTTAAGGCTTTAGGCCAGTACAGCTACAGGTATTTGTTAATGTGCATGGTTTAATGGAAAATGTAAGCTAGTATTTTTTTTAGAGAGAAACAGATTAACTAATAAAGAAAATGGTTTGCACAGCTCTATTACATCTATTTCACAGAGGAATTTTTTTTACTGCAGCTCCTTCATCTCTGGACTGTGTGCCAAATTCCTCCCCTCCCTCACCATCTACTTTTCCCTTCAATTTCAGAGCATGAGCAAAATCTATATGGTACAGCTTCAGTTTGCAGACTGTCATAGATGACGTTAAAAATGTTCATTAATCAAAGAAATTAGGAAAACATTGCAGGAGATGGGTCTCCTATGGATAAGACCAATAATTATGGCACAGATTACTAAGATTTCACTGCATTTGTCCAGAATACATTTCTAATAATTGATTTATTTGCATCCACTAATGTGAAATAACATTTCATACATTATTTGGGGATTCTTTTTTATCCTCATCGAATTTTCTAAAATGTGTTAAGCCTGTATAACATAAGTGAAGAACACATAGTGTACCACAAAGATACATCAGAAAATGTAGAAAGAGTTCTACTACTGAAACGGACATAAAATCCATAAAATAAAAAAGGAAAGATGAATAGAGAGAGAGATGAAAAAAACATTTCCCATGACATCCTTCTGAGAAAAGGTATAACAGTGCAATACAAGTTACTTGTGTGTGTGTGTGTGTAACCTACCTGATAGAAAAGTTAGTGGAATTTGGAATTTAAGACCTATCTCAGCTCTAATAATTTTAATACAGTAATGACATTTATTAGGCACTTCCAAATATTGTCTCCTATTGTTTTAAGAGTTACTTAGCAAAGTACCAAAACTGAGCAAAGAAGGTGAAAGGATCCATTGTCCATAACATATACAGTCCTACAACAAGGAGGCCTGTGGCATCTTAGAGACCAACAAAAAATTGGGGGTGGGGGATAGAGCACAAGCTTTTGTGGGTTGGAAATGAGTTCCAGCCCATGAAAGCTTATGCCTCCCCTCCCCCGCAAATTTTTATTAGACTCTAAGATGCCACAGGGTCCTCATTTGCTGAAAACAGACTAACACAGCTATCTCTCTGAAACCACACAGTCTCTGAATTCTTGAATACATCACTAAACACATCTTTAGAATTTCCCAGGCAAAACTTCCATTGATTTGGATCCACTACAATAAGGAGAAGGAGAGTAAGTAAGCAAGTAGTGAAGACCAGGACTGAGGGACTGCCTGTCTCCTGAGAAGACTCTATGGCTATGTCTACACTTACCAAAGTTAGTTCGAATTAGTTAATTTGAACTAACTAATTCAAACTAATTGGCCCCACTAGAATGTTAGTTCGAACTAAGCAAGTGCCATGTGCTTAGTTCGAATTAGTCCGTTGCATTAAGATCAATGTGCCGGTTAGTTCGAACTAAGCAGTTAGTTCGAACTAACATGGCCACATTGACTTAATTCGAACTAACTAGTTCGAATTAAGGGTTAGTTCGAAGTAAAACAAGGTTTTACTAATTTGAACTAACTTTTCCTTAATTCAATTTAAGGAACTGCTTAAGTCAAATTAAGGAAACTCAAGTGTAGACACAGAGAAAATTGAGCCTTAAGCCTGCTTAAATCAACTTAATTTACAAGTGTGGACACACCCTACGAGGACTGGCTACACATGGCACTGTAGTTGGTGGCACTTAAGACACAAGCTGTAAATAAACTACTGGTAACTGCAAATGTGTGAGTCCAAGCATCCTTTGCAGGCCCAGAGGAGGATGGAACAGCAGGGTGGAGCAGTGGACCTGTTACAGCTATCATAATATATTTGCATTGTCTTTCTCTTGTCTTGTAGTCCTTTCTCAGTAGCAAATGCTATAATTTAGATCACAAATGATTTTCCATCATAATCCTCTGTTTATACACTTTCAGAACTTTCTAAGCAGTTACCTTGGGCCCTAAGATTTTGCATTCTTAGTGTCTGAACAAAAGTGAATGTAATTGGTAAATATGAATAAAATTCACCTTGAAGATCTATGCAGCTAGAAAAAATACATTTTTTTCTCATTTTTAAAAAAAAAATATGTTGTCTGTTTTCACATAGATAATTCCAAAATGACTAAACACTGAAATCTGGAAGTCACTAAATAAATAATATTCACTGAGGAGTATGTCCAAGGTCAAGGGTTAACAAATGGCTGGAGACTGGCTAATTTCAGTAGGAAATGCTCTGTCTCTGGTGATAATGGGGGAACCCTGTGGGAAGGAGATAGAAAGCCTAAGGTGTGTGCAGGAATCCCAGCTAATCCTGGAGCCAGTGAGATGGAACTGAGATAGAGAAGTGGCTGTACCACTGTTCTGTGTCAAGCCACCAAGTCTCTGGGGAGGATTTCCCTCTATTGCATCATTCTCCAGACCCTTTACAGATTCTGTTTAGTTATTCTTTGCATGGAGGTTGAGTATTTGGTCCTAAGGATTTAGAGTGGTTTAATCTCTTATGCTGCATTAAGGATTTATTATTTATTAAGGATGGTTTTAAGGCATTTTAAGGTACAAGTACTACCTTAAGTCCTTAAAGTAACATAGTCAAGGATTTTAGCTTTTCTTTTAAAAAGAAGGAATATACAATGGGGGAAAAAACCCATGCTGCTAATGCAATGTCAATTATAAATTCTTTGGGGCAGAGAGTATATCTTCCATAGCTAATCCAGCAGAAAGCACAGTGAGACCTTTATTCTGAATAGAGTGTTTATTTTAGTTTCTTTATTAATTTAGGAACCCTTGATAGTCATAGAATCACAAATGGAATCAGGTTTGATCAAGCAAAATCTAGACCAGGTACAAACGCAAATGCAGAAATCCTCTGATCCTGGGGAAATAAGGAGAGCTAATTCCATCACCAGACCTCTGCAGCTACCTTCTGAGTTCCTGTTAAAAAAATCTGCTCATCTTGCTTTGTAGATTCAGTTTCTCCCACTCTGTCCCCTTATTTCTTTATGGACAATGTTTGAGTCTGGTACGCTTCAATCTGAAGATATGCTGCCAGAGACTCTCCAGCTGATCTCACTCCACTACTGAAGAGATGAATGCAACAGGAGTTTAGGGTGATTAATGTGTGGAACTGACTATCAGAGGCAGACATAGGAGCTGTAAAAATGAACATCTCACAAGAACATTAAAAGAAACACTTAGATGGGAACAAAGATTCTGAAGTACAAATGACAGGTGGCAATTTGTTTGTGAAATTCCAAAATAGGCAAAAGTACATAAAGGTATCAGAGCTGAAGACCAAGGTACACAGAGTTTCATAATATAATCAGCAAAGAATAATACAAACCACAGACAGGAAGAGAGAGGTGAAAATACCTCCCACTGATCTCCTTGGCAATGTAGCCCTCAAGGAGATATCCTCCCCTCCTGCTGAGCTCACTCCATTATTGGAGAGTTAAATATAAAAGCTAACACTGTCTCAGTCAGGCTAATTTTATTGTAGATTCTCTGTCATCTTGATGGGGACAGGATAAGTATTTCTTTGCCCATCCCAGCTTCCGAGGGAAAAAGGGTGAATGATGGTGCAGAAATGTCTCCTAGATGTCGAGCCCCAACATTTTCATTCCCTCTGCTTTAAGAAGTAGAAGGAAATATTTTCCAATATAGTCTCAGAAGAGATTCTATTATGTGGTGAAAGTAATTAAAAATCCATGTTTGATTTATAAACCAAGCAAATAATAATAATAGATTTCACGCATATACAGCTTTGCTCTCTAGGAAGGTGGATATGTTTCAATAATTATACTACTCAAATAGCAAATAATGTAACTAGGAACACCATTTTACAGATGGGAAACAGTTTTAGTTCTATGAGATATTGGGTCTCTTTCCTCCCTCTTTGTGCAGCTTTTTACATTCTGTCATAAGTAGAATGAGAACTTCACTGTGCTAATTCCAGTCTATGACATCTAAAGAGGTTCAAAATTAGGCAAAATGAGCCTGGCAATTCATTGCCTTTATCCCTCCTTTCTGTCCTCGGATTTAAATATATGTATTAGAGATGGTCAAAGGCCAAATGGAAAAATAGCTGGAAAAATATTTATTTTTGTATCTAACAAATATTTAATTGGAAATGTTCTGGGTATCATTAATACGTATATTGATATTTTTATTTATATTTTATTTGGCAAATAATAGCAGTGTGCTGTTAGTGTTATGACATAAAGCTATGTGTTGTGGGGTAACTAAAATTAATCAAAACATTTTAGATTAGAAAAGGAAACTGAGGGATCATGATTTTGAAATATGACTTTGGAGTGGACAAAAGATAGATGCCCCAAAACTCAGTAAGAAAATAAAATACTTATAAATAACAGAATGCAAACAGAAGCAAAAAAAGGACAGAGCTATGAGGAAGTTTAGGGTGATTAATGTGTGGATCTGACAACCAGAGGCAGAAATAGGAGCTATAACCATGAATATATTCCAAGACCATTAAAAGAAACACTTAGAGGGGAATAAAGATTACAGTGTACAAGTGACAGATAGTGATTTGTTTGTGAAATTTCTTGATGGAGAAACCACAAAAAAACTCTCAGAGATCGAGATAAACAGACCTAGATAAACAGAATTTCATAATATAGTTTGCAGAGAATAGTACAAACCACAGTAATGTTACAAATTGCTTTCCCAGTCTAAATGCTATTGGGTACTAAGAACCAGGGAATAGACAGTGTATAGGATGGAAATTTTCACCTATCTCCATTACAACTGGAACAATAGCACTAATGTACTAGATTGCCTGAATGGCCATATGACCTTCTTCAGATGCAGAACAAAATGTTCATCTACCATGGCTCTCAATATCCATGAAGAAGGCAAATTTCCCTGGTAGTCATGGAGGGATTGACCTTTTTGTAAGGTTCATGGCAGTGGTGATAGGCAGCATTCATTCTAGGCACCATAACTGGAAACCACAAACCGGAATAATAGATGGCCAGCATTCAAATCTATCCCAGATAGTGATGAAGAGTTGTTATCATTTGTCACTACTGACTTATCTTGTATTAGCTGTATGCAGTGTAGTTGTAGCTGTGCTGGTCCCAAGTTATTAGCGAGACAAGGTGGATGAGGAAAAATCATTTAACTCATTCACATTGTCTCTCTAATATCCCGAATTAACTTAATATTCTGAATGTAAACTTTCCTATTAAAAATAAATAAATAAAAGCTACCACCGTATCCTTCACTAACTGGCAAACCTAATCTCATCAGAAAGGTCTGTTCTGGAGTGGGACCCTACCACAGACTCTTCTTGTTTCATTGTGTGTTTCTAAAAATGATATTAATGAGAATAAAATTATTCACCTTCAGCGCTACAAAAGACATGAATTCATTTCTTTTTCAACCTTATGACTGATCTCACAGTTGTTTGTCTAACTTTCTCTCACATGGTCTGACTGCCACCCATAATTAATGAATAAAAACCATCCCAGAAGATGACCATGAAATGATTAAAGAGTATAGCTATTCACTGGGCAGCAGCAGTAAGAGATAGCATAATGGGGGAAGAATACACACTGGAGGAAGACCTCAACAAAATACCCTGTTGCAACACACAGACCCAACTTCAGCTTTGAATTTTACAAATGGCTCCCATCTTCAAAGTGGGTTGATCTGACATCTTAGATCCAAAGGTGCCCCACTGTGTGGGTGCTCAGGCTCTAATTTCAAATACAGAGTTTGTGTCTTGAGACTTTCTAATGTAATGTAGGACTGCATCAGGAAGAGGTACCCTTGGAAATATAGAGTATGTTCTTAACAAATTATAACCAAGCTTTCAGCTAGAAGAACTCGATCAAACTCTTCCCCAGGCACAAGGAAACTATTCTAGTTCCATCAATCAGTACATAATGTAGTCTGTTCACTCCTTCTTCCCTCTCTCTGGCTAGCCTAGCTCATAGACTAGTGTGAAGGGGGATGGCTGCCTTCTTGCCATTCTCCATCTTATCTGAACAACTGTGTACCCCTAAAATGTAGAAAAGGAACAGTCCCTAGTCCCTCGATAACTGTCAGTGCAAAGCCTGCAGTCTTGAATGCATCTTGCACAAGGCATGCAAGGTCTGGGGACAGATTCCTTGCATTTTCTCCGTGGACCCTGAGACTCTATGACAAGTTAGCCTTTAGGTTCAGATACCTGTGAATGTTTGTTCTTATTAATAAAAGAAACACATGTACTGGCAGAAAATTCTAAAGCAAGGAGAAACAAGTTTCTGAAATATTCTCATAGATAGAGTTGCTATATACATGGTTCCAAAAGGGTAGCCATGTTAGTCTAGGTCAGCAAAACAAACAAGGGGTATGTCTACATTGGCAAGTTAGGTCGACTTAAGGACACTTAAGTCAACCTAAACTAAGCTGCATCCACACTGGGCTTTTCTTAAGTCGACTTAAGCATTTCCTTAAGTTGACTTAAGGAAAGCTTAAGTTGACTTAATACCACGTACTTACAGGTTAACTTAAGACTTAAGTCGACTACTTAAGTTGACTTAAGGCCAGTGTAGATGGGGATTAACACTAAATCGATGTTATTAAGTCAATTTAAAGCAAATATAATGGCTATCTCTGCTGTTAAGTCAACTTAACAAAGTTGACTTAAAGTGTATTCAATTTGTTAAGTCACCTTAACGAACTTCGTAAGTGTAGACATAGCCAGAGAGTCCTGTGGCACTTTTAAAGACTAACACATTTATTTATCGCATGAGCTTTCGTGGGAGAAAATCCCAACAGATGCTTTGACAAAGTGAGATTTTCTCCCACGAAAGCTCATGTGATAAAGAAATTTGTTAGTCTTTAAAAGTGCCACAGGTCTCCTTGTTTGTTTTATCTGCATGGTGGCATAGGTGATTGAGAGGAAGAAGAAAGCCTTCTCCATTAATATTTGTTGGCAAGCAGAGAAGAGCGTGAAGAAAGCTGTCAAACAATCCTCACTGTTTAAAAATAAATGTTACCACTGCAGTCATTCTGGGTTTCCTTTATAACTCCCATCTGCTTCCCTTTCTTTTCCAGCTTCAGATATAAACGGGAGTAAGGTTGTGATCTGAAGGTGACAATAGTGCACAAGTGGCAGAAGGGAACCTATTGTCTCTACATCTCAAGTAGTAGAGCTGTAATAATATTCTTATCACACAGAACATGATAAAATTCGACTCAGGTTAGGAGAAGTGCATGGGTATCACTGAGCTTCCTTCCTGTAAAGAAAAACAGACAAGTGCTTCAGCTGGATACTGAATTTAAAAAAGGTGTAAATATGCTAGGGAAGACAGCTACAATATGTGCCATTCATTAGTGACATTCATAAAAATGAGTAGACTTGTTTTATCACTGGATTGCACTTTGATGGAGGTCACTGAGCTAAGTGAGTCAAAGATGGAGACAGAGGTTCACGAGAAAAAAAGCTCAGAGTCTTTTGTCACAGCCCACAGATGTTAGAACTAGAGATGGAATTTTTAAAAAAATCAAAAGTTGTTGCCCAAGGCTAGCTTTTATCAATGTTTGTCTTTTTGTCATTCAGTTCAGTGAATTAGTTCCTTTGTAATGGTTTACTAAAGAGTGGCTGCCGCAAAGTTCACATTCAAGTGGATTTGTCAAAAGTAGGAATGAAAGCTATGTTGACAAAAGGGTACATTTTGGTGCATGCAAAGTTAAACAAAATCTCCCCCCCCCCCCCCATGGTCATAATTTTGAACCTCCCCCACTCCAGCAATAGTTATGTAGGAAGCCTAAAATAATGCATAATGCCCAAGATCCTCAGCTTGTATAAACCAGCAGAGCTCTGAAATCAGTAAAATTGTGCTCATTTACATCCAAAGAACATCTTGCCCTACTATTTCTTGATTTTACACTTCTGATGTAAGTGTAAGATGGTGATACCTCACAAGAGCCAAAGCAGTAGTTTTGATATTCCATTTTACTCTTGAGAATCTAGGAGGTCGGTCTCAAATGTTATGTTAAATTCTTTCTTTAGAGTATGTTTCGGGAGTGGCTGCGGGAAAGTTCACATTTGGGGGGGAGGGGGCTGTGAAAACATTATCACTTATTGGTCTATCTTAGTCCCTGAAGGAGAACATCTCTTTTCATGTTCACTTTTACTGGTCTTGTTGTGTGACTGAGTAAGTGACAGAAACATCAGGAAAGTGTAGTCTGGAACCTCTCTAGCAAGTATTAGTCATGACAGTTTAGGTTGCTTTCCTATGTGATTGCCTCTAATGTCTATTTTAGCTGACTATTAAGAGCTATAGAGACACATTCCTGTAATAGTCTTAACGTAGCGTACTCCAGTTGCACAACTTTCCTGCTAACAATTCCTTTCGAACTTCTTATACTCAGAGCGCAGTTTATAGCACAATGGCATTTACAGGAAATGAAAACTGATGCAGCCCACATTTTAAAAAAATAAGTTGCCTACAAATAGAAACACACAGTTTTTAACTCTGATCGTGAAAAACCAACTAGTTAGGCCAACATCTTCAAAAGTGACCACTAATTGCAAAACAAACCAGGAGTACTGTGGCACTTTGAAAGACTAATAAATGTATTTATCGTATGAGCTTTTGTGGGAGAAAATCCCACTTCATCAGATGCTTTGAAGATGGGGAATTAATTGCAGAAAGACATGGATTCTGAAGGACAAATTCTGCTCCGACTATGCTATATCAGTAAAGTCAGTAGGATTCCACAGGAGTAACCCAGTGCAAAATTTGCCTAAATATATTTCAGTTTCTTTTTAGTTTTGTTATTAACCCACCTGGGTTTGTGATTCCTTTCACCTTTAGCCAGCTTTACAAAGACTTCGCAACTTTGTTCCCATGGTTGATATTTCCTCCTTCAAGATTTCCCCATGATCAGGACCATACCCTAAACTGACAAGCATGTACCTCCTCTGGAAATGAATGAGAGCTTTTGACTGAGGACTGCAGCATTAGTAAGAGTAAGAAGTCTAATAGGCAATCATAAGGGTTACATGGAACTGGCCAGCTCATGTGACAGCAAGCAGAATTTATCCCCTGACCTTCAGTTTTCACAGCTTTTTCTATGATGAATTAGTTCAGTATTTGCCTCCTGTGCCCCTCCCCCAAAATAATCCTCCAAGAATCTTTTGTTTGGCTTTTTTCCCCTAATGGCAAAAAAAAAAAAAAAAAAAGGCTGGAGATTTTATTCTTCTTCTTTCCACAAAAATAACAAAAGGATAAACTCACTAAAATTGCTTGTCATACAAAATGCTTTATATCCTTTCCAGAGAAGGACTTAAAGATCAAATATCTGTTGACCACACTCATCAGTATAGAAGCTTGAAGTGAGGAAGATATGGTCAGATTTGAGGACCAAGATCCACAGGTTTAATTTTATCCATACAGTTCTAGCTCCAAATCATCAGGGACCTATTTTCTGGTTCCACATTAAATGCAGTAACCTCTCAGAACAGCAGATCTTGATCTCATTAGATTTTTTCGGATAGAAGACAAAATTACCATTCTGTTGGGTCTACAGCCAACCATAAATCTTTTGCCCTGATTTAATGACAAACTCAAATTGTGAAATCTACTGTAAACTGGATCTAGATCAGTGCATGTCCAGTGTCTTCCCTTTGTTCTATGTCCCCAACCCATATGTTGCTCTTATTACTTTGAATTCTTTGCTGCACAATATAGAGAAAACTGAAGTCTGCCTTCTGAACTCTTTCAAGCTTCTTTTATACAGAATGATAGCAGCAGTGGAGTCTGCTATTATTACTTTAATCTTACTCTACATAAAATGTGGTGAAACAGAGATTGGCATTTCACCTACTTCAGTGACCAATGACCAGTCATATAACCATGGAAGGGAGAAGAGAATTCCATAAAGTCCACTATGGTCCTTGTGCTGTACAATGAAGGTATCTTTGCACTGCTTAGCTTAGGTCAGTGGTTCTCAACCTTTTTTGGGTCACAACACACTTGGCAGAGGGTTGCGACCGTACAGGACACATCAGCCCATTTCCCCCAGGCTGAATCCAGCGATGTCCCTGCTTTCCATGACACACTTACCACTGTGTGGTGACACAGTAATGTGTCCCAACACAGTGGCTGAGAACCACTGGCTTAGGTGATAGGCAACATGGACAACTGACATAAATAAATAAAACTGCTGTTAATATAGGGATGTACTGAATTCAAAAACACTTTTAATCATAAGCCAGTCAGAATCTTTGGCTGGCTAGCTATTCTGCTGACACCTCACTACAGAAGAGACCTGCTGAAGCTTCTTCCACCAGGAGGTTCTACTGTCATTGAAGCATAGGTTTCCCTTTTCTTGATGAGCAGAGAGAGGATAAACAAAGGCAGAACCACTGGGGTGGGAGAAAGATGCTGCAAAAAGCATAATCCCCTCACATCCACAGAAAACCCTTTACAGAAACTCCATGGAAACTTACGTATAGAAAGGGAGAAACTAAGGAAAACATGTTCCACGGTCCTTTGCAGAGTAACCTGATCTATGAGCAGATAATTGTATCTAAGTTAATGCTAGTAAAAGCACCATTGTTTTAAGATCTATGACTGAACCCTCATTCAGAGAATCAGATGGGTTGCAGGGCGAGATATTTGTACACATTCATGGTGGGAGACAAAGGAAGCTCAGTTCTAAGAGCTGTGCTGAGAAGGGAGAAAATTATAATGTGGATCATGATCAAAGAGTTAGAGCAAATGTCTGGAAATCATAAATTCAGGATTCTATTCCTAGTTTTCTTAGGCTATGTCTACACTTACAAAAGCTAGTTTGAATTAGTTAATTCAAACTAACTTATTCGAACTAATTTGAGTTTGGTTGAATTAACTTAATTCAAACTAGCATGACCCCATTAGAATACTAGTTCGAACTAACCATGTCCATGCAGGGCACTTGCTTAGTTCGAATTAGTCAGTTCCATGAAGGTCAGTCTGCTGATTAGTTCGAACTAAGCAGTTAGTTCGAATTAATATGGCCACATTGACTTAATTCGAACTAACTATTTTGAATTAAGGATTAGTTTGAACTAAGCAATCAAATGTATTAGTTTGAATTAAGGAACCCCTTAATTCGAACTAATGAAAGCCTAGTGTGGCCAAGGCTTAAGTTAGTTCGAATTAAGCTTCCTTAATTCGAACTAACTTGCAAGTGTACACATAGCCTTAGTGGCTCTCATGGGGTCCTGCACAAGCCATTTTACCTTTCTATTTCTTGGGTTACCCAGCTGTATAATGGATGTAAAATGCCTTCTTCTGATGGTATTATGAAACTTAGCACCAGTTTATGGCCCTGCTTTTCCCCAGGCTCTTTCAAAAGGCTAGCACTGCCATGAACATTAGTCAGGAATAATGCCTCCACTTTCCAATAGGATTGAGCTTGACCCATCACCAGAGGTGAAAGGGAGAGGGGAAAGTCCATTTCACATCTCTTCTCTTGCATTCTTATATAAGGCTGGGCACTTTCTAACCCTCAGTTATTCAGTACGTGTAAAGTGCTGTAAGACCCTATTGCTAAAAAAAAACCTACTCTGGAGGGGGAAAAGATTGTATTACTTGTTGTCATTAATATAGCTGAAAATTTTCCCCATTAAAAAGTTTTTTAAAATGTAGTGGTTTATAGCAGAGGTCTTTAAGTATCAGATATTCTAAATCTCTATGCAGCATCATTTATAATAAATGCTCTGAGAATATTTTGCATAGCAACTGTTGCTAAGAAAAATCTGCAGCCTAGACCAAAATTCTGAGAGTTTCAAATTGTATCAGCATTTCCAGCAGCTGGAGAAGACTAAATATACATAGTTTGAATGGCTGGCTTCCTCCAGCAATGATATTTTTAGATGTCTCAAAGAGTAATACTGATTCAGTACACAGAAATGTTCATACTAAATTATAAATAAAGGTGGTGGTGAGAGGGATGGATCAAGACAGTACCAAAATTCTACTTTTATATGATTCGGGCATTTATCAGTGCCCTGATAACACTTCAATCTGAAATCAGATCTATCTGCTAACCCAAAATAGCAGAAGTCTTGTGATGAAGCTTCTGCACCCTCTCTCTGACCTCATCCCTTTTTGTTATTATGGGACTGCATGCTTCAAGATATTGCTAATGCCATTCATAGCCTTTTGCTTGTAGGTCACTAGTATCAATCCATCCCAACACAGTAAGCATTAATAGTTGTTCCCATATAATGGATGTTTGATAGCCTTTATGTGTGCTGAATTTGGTAGGCCTCAATTCCAGCACTCACCTGACAAACTCACTGCCACACTTTTCATTAAGTGGCAGAGTTAGCAGAGAGACCAAGAGTTTCATGGGTCTGCAGAACAGAAGTCTGAGGAGGATCTGATAGCAACCTTCAACTACTTGAAGGGATGCTCCAAAGAGGAGTGAGCTAGGCTGTTCTCAGTAGTAACAGAGGACAGAACAAGGAGCAATGATTTCAAGTTGCAGCTGGGGAGGTCGAGGTTGGATATTAGGCAAAACTTTCTCAGTAGGAGGGTGGTGGAGCATTGGAATGGGCTATCTAGGGAGGTGGTAGAATCTCCATCTTTGGAGATTTTAAAGGCCCGGTTAGACAAAATCCTGGCTGGGATGATTTAGTGGGAGTGGTCCTGCTTTTAGCAGGGGGTTGGACTAGATGACCTCATGAGGTCCCTAACCTAACCCTAAGATTCTATGATTCTATGACAAAGCGGCCTGCCTCTTTAAGATCTGTGGCCATCCAGCACTTTTAATTATCTCTTCCCTGAGACCCTTCAGAAGGGTGGGAGATTTAAAAGCAAGAATGGTCCAGCAGAAGGGAAGCAAGAGGGGAAGAATGTGGGCTGGTTGTTCTGACTTGGACTATTTGTAGCCGGCTGATTTAGGAAGAGATTCGGGGATAGGAAGGAGTCTCTCCATTAGAAAACCTAGGGGGGAAGGGGAGGGGGAAAAATGCTGTGTTCTGGGTCTCTTTTGGCAAGGGCTTGGGGAAAAAGCCTGAATGAGTTTAGAAACTGAGGCCAGGGAGAGGACCAGAAATTTCCTGGGATTATTGTGCTGACTGTAGCAAAGGGGAGGAGCACAGAGGAAGTTTCACAAACCCTGATAAGCCTGGAGTGAGGAGAAAGAAGAAGCATGGTGTGTTCTGATACAGGGAAGGAAGAAATATTTACAGTCACTGTAAGGCCCAAAAACCTAGGACCCTGTACACAGTGGGACTAAATGTGATTCCTTAGATGGAGGGTTAAGTCACCAAATTATATTGGAAGGCATTGATGCTTGGGCAGAGTTGTGAAAGATCAAGGAGAAACGTAAGAGAAATTTGCTTCGGTGCTTCACTGTGTCCATGTCTACATTCCCCAGTTGTTCAGATTATAGGGCTCAGCAAAGTGGTGTGATGTATCTCTCCTCCATTAGGGTGCATCTGCACTGGCAAGTTAGGTCAACTAAGGATGTTTAAATTGACTTAAACAAAGCCACGTCCACACTGGGTTTTTCTTACGTTGACTTAAACATTTCCTTAAGTCAACTTAAGAAGAGCTTAAGTTGACTTAATAACACCTCCTTTTAGGTCAATTTAAGCCTTAAATCGACTCCTTAAGTCAGGGATTAACGCTAAATCAATTAAAAACCAATACTAACAACTATAACAACTAAAGTAATATAACAACTGCTGTTAAGTCGACTGAACAAAGTCGATTTAAAGTGTAGCCAATTTGTGAAGTTGACTTAACTTTTCAAGTGTAGACATAGCCTTACAGTCTTCTACATTAGTGCAAAGCAGGGACCTTTAAATTTGCACCAGTAGCATCTCATGGGAGAGTTACAGTGCAGCACTTTGCCAAGTCCTGCTATTTATGCCCCTATAATCCAAACTGGGACAATGTTGGTGGAATACCATTAAAGTGATTAAATATCCAGGCCCTAAAACTGAGACCCTCCCCCACCCCCACCTTCAAATGCAACACAGGAAAATTTCTAATAATGTTTTTGTAATGATTCGCAACAAAACTGGACATTGAATTAAAAAGGCCTTTGAAAACTCATGTTTAAAGAAGATGAGACGGTAACAGAAAAGGATCATAATGTGAGTAATTGTCCCTGACTGCCCCAAGTAGATAAAGGAAGAGGGTATGATAACATACATATAACTAACAAATCTTTTAATTTTATCATTTCACAGTCCTCCATTTTTTTGTAGTTCAGTGCTATAAACTGGTATATTTTAATAATCTGTAAATATCAATAGTGAATGAGTACTGATTAGATTACACTTAGGGCAACACTTGCTGGCATAAGCATGGTTTTGCCAATTCTTCATTTACATAGAATTGCTGATCTGCTTAAAAAGATGTTATTGCTGACAGAATCAAGGTAAAGTTGTGCTAGAAGTTTTGAGGTAAAAAACAAACCTTTAACAACAGGAGCCTTTTATTAGTAGAAAAACTGAGGAATAAGGTGATCAAAACATGATACAAACTGCTTAAAGAGCAAAAATGCAAAAGTTGGATAAATTTAAATTAACACTTCCATAAAATAGGGGTTACATAAAAGTGCAAAGCTTGAGGTGCTAAAATCTGCCTGGGGAAAATTTAAGGAATATGGAAATGTGGAAAAATCCAAGTAAAAAAGGCCCAAACTGGAGAGCAGCAGACCAGAAACTGAAGGAACTGTACTCTTGGACCAGACTAAGGGATCATAGGAGGCTACAACCATCAAGAAATGTAGGCATTTCCAGTGCCCCAGAATGTGCTAACTTGGGCCCTCTGTCAGTTCCTCTTGTCAGTGGTTATTTTCTTGCATTAATATTCATAAATATTACGTTCACATACCAAAAGTGAGAGTCTCAGGCCAGGTAGGTGACTGATATCTTTTACTGGACCAACTTCTGCTGGTGAGAGAGACAAGCTTTTGAGCTTATCCAGAACTCTTCTTCTGGTCTGGGAAACTAACCCAGAGTGTGTCTGCTAAATACAAGGTGGAACAGATTGTTTAGCATAAGTAGTTAACATATATCTGAAGGGATCATTCAAGGTGAGGTGGTCCATTAACACACTTCCAACAATATGGAGGAAAGGAAGGGACAGAAGAAAAAGCAGCTGGGAAGGGGTGGTTGTAGGCTATAGATTGTTGTAATAAGCCAGAAATCCAATGTCTCTGTTCAGTCCATGATTTTTAGTGTTCAGCAAAGTTATGAATTTGAGCTTCCAGACTTATCTTTTGAAAGTGTTGTGCAGGTATCATTTGAGGATGAGGACTAATAGGTCAGATAGAGAGTGATCACTTTGTGAAGAGTGCGTACCCATGGAGTGATGTGGTGTTTTTGTCTTTTATGTTTTCCTGTGTGAGTTCATTCAAGAGTATAGTGACTGTCTGATTTCACCCAAATACTTGATATTGGGGCATTATTGCTATGGATGAGGTAAACCACATGTTGTGAAAATTATCTGTAGGACACTTGGATCTTGAAAGGTGTGTTGCTGGGAGTATTGATCAGTAATTCTTTATGAAATTCTGTAAATAAAGGTGAAAAATGATGAAGCCTAAATTAGATAGATTTGTGACTCATTCCTTGTTCCACCTCCAAAAGTATAGACAATACCCTAAATTGTGAGGAGGTGCCTGAGTTTTACAACAATAGATTATGGAGAATTTACAACCTGAGTTATATCTGGAGGAAGTTCTGCCTAGGTCAGGATGGTGACAGGACAGTGCATGGGGGGAGCATCATCTGATCCTATTTTGTAGCTATAGTAAAGTATTGATTCATGAAAGCTGCATAAGCACTAAATCCATACAACTTATTTTAGGCAAGGTTTCACTTATATAGAAATTAGTGCTTTGAATAACTTCACAGATTATAAAAACAGAAGCAATCATCTAGTGTGACATCTTGTGATCATCTGGTTTGACATTTTGCATGACACTGGCTATTGGACTTCCCTTAATTAATTACATTTGAGCTAGAGCTTTTTTTAGAAAGAAAGAAAGAAAGAAAGAAAGAAAGAAAGAAAGAAAGAAAGAAAGAAAGATGCAATCTTGACTTAAAAATCACCAGTGATGAAGAACACACCACAATCCTTGGTAAATTGTTCCAATGGCTGAAAATTTGCACCTTATTTCCAGTCTGAATGTGTGGCTTACCCTCCAGCTACTGGCTGTTTTTATACCTTTGTCTGCTAGACTGAAAAGCCCATTATCAAAGGTGTGTTCCTTACGTGAATTCTTGTAGGTTGTCATCAAGTCATGCCTAAACCGTCTCTTTGTGACAATAACCAGATTGAACTTCTATAAGGATAGAGTCCTTTTTAATTGATCAACATCCTTCTTGAATGTGAATACCAGAACGGGACATAATTTTCCAGTAGTGGTAACCCCAATACCACTTACAGGAGTAGTATAACCTTCCTACCCATACCCAAGATTCCCCTGTTTATACAACAAAGCATCGTGTTAGCTCTTCTGGCCACACTGGGAGTTCGTGTTCAGCTGATTACTTAGCATGACCCCCAAAATCTTTTTCAGAATTACAGCTTCCCAGTGCATAAAATCTCACACATGAGGCTGCACTGAATTTTGTCAGCTATGGACATAAGGCAGTTTTAAGGCGAGGTATAACATGGCTATCCATGTTGACCACGTGCTCGTAGGACAGAATGTCTATAGCAGAGCTGAATGGTACTATGCTGGAAGGAAGAGGGAATAGCTGAAAGGATTATCAGTACCTTTTAGGAGCAATGCCCTACTGCCACCTGCTGGCCAACACTTTTGGCAGTTATTTACCCACAGCAGCCCTCCTAGCAGAGAGAGGTCTCTCCTTGGCTAGTGGGTGCTTCTCATACTGCTTGGAGTTGGGTTCAGAAATACCTCCTGGAATGACTCTCACCCCTTACCTGATTCTTACAAGCTCTTGTCACTTACCCTGTGAACTCCAGCTTAAAATCTGCTGTAATTTGCAGTTTGGGGAAAGGTCTTAAAGTCCTCACCACAACTTACTCTTCAATGTGTACATCCCAACTGTTCCATTTATCATTCTCTCACTGTTCCAGTTATCATTCTCTCACCAGGTCACATGAAGACCTTATGGAAGGTTTTATGGTTTCATCATCTCTGAATGTTCTTTGGTAGAAAAGGACAAGTGTACCAACAATGCCAAGTGTAAAATCATGATTCAGGTCCCCCAAATCATGAGAATCTTAAAAATATAATAGATTGTATGTTCTTTTATAGCCTTAAAGGATTCATGTGTTCAGCAAACAACTTACCTTCTTGCCTCACACAGCCTAAAAATAAAATTTAGGTTTTCAAATAATCATGTGGCTCTAGGAACTGGAACTTTAAAAAAAACTCTCTTGTGAGACTCTTGATAAATTCCTAAGCATTGGTTACACTAGGCACCCTTCTGTGTAATGTTGTGGTTTATGGTAGGAAGTGGTTGTCAAACTTCAGAATACTATCGTATTTGTCTTTTGTTGGGAGAGTGGGAGGAACCCATAAAAGCACTACTGTCAATTGGGCCAGACTATGGACACATCTAAGTAGGATTATCTATTGCATTAGATGTAGGCATTCATTCTTGGTCTTCTGTTGGAGGTAGTTTGAGAAGTCAATTTTGTCAATATGTCATATAAGATAGGACACTGAACCAATTCACTTAGGGCCTTTTACTGACCTTCACACAGCACTTTATTACTGTATTCAAAAATTATCCCAGGCATACTGAAGATTTTTTACTTCTAAAGGAAAATATAAACAGATTCCCTGATAATAACACAACGTATCTGGTAATATTTACTATACAAAAGCTGATAATGATATACTGAGCTAAACAAACTCTTAAGCCAAAGACCACTTCTGTTTCTGTGCTGGGGTATAGTTATTACTAAGTTAACAAAGAGTACTCATTGTGGAGTAATAGCCTCTCTCTTAACCTTGCTCTTCTGAATCTTTATGATTCTTTGGAAGAATTAATAACCTCTCTCATCATAAATTTTTATTTTCTTATATTGTGTTTATCTGAAAAGCTCACACTGTTCCTTCGTATGAAGCTGGCATGTAGGTTAACAACATAGCCAGAGCCCAAACCTGTGTTCCTTGTACACCCAAAAAACCCCAAAGTCTTCTGCCAAGGAATATCAATGCAAACTGTCCGCAGTGGGTAAAGGATGGGAGAAGGAAGGCTCCTGGAAACTTAAAGTGGTGGCCAAAAATAATAAACTCTATTAGTCTTCCTCTTTGGGACGCAAAGGGTTAACAATTGTGCTGCTGGCTGAACTAACTTAGAAGTCAGCTTCACAGATAACAAGATAGCCCCAGGTGATTACCCACAGTTTAACATACAGTGAGTTACACAGGAATAAAGCTTTCAGAATAAAAAGGCAGAGTCCTATACATAAAACAATGTGTAACACTAATCCGCAAACCTACACCAATTGTAACACTAATCCCCAAACCTACACCAATTGTAATAATAATCCCCAAACCTACACCAATTGTAATATCTTGGGATAAAACTGAGGTAGAAGAGTTATTCACATTCAACTATATACATTTAAAGGGAAAGAAACAATCATGAGAAGTAAACATGGGGGATGACTCGGGTTCAGTTTACATACGTACCACAACTATCAGGCAGGTGATTAACAACAGCATAACGTCTTAAGGCGGAGGTTGAAATCGACTCGGGCCTCTCGGGGGAACTCCTACTGTAGGGTGATCAGGCCTAGCAGTTAACTCAAGGAGACTCTCCGTGCTCCATGCGGCATGGGAGCTTTTATGGCGCAGGCCACGGCTTCCTGCCAAGGGCTGTGATTGGCCAGATTTCGCTGCAGCAGGAATTTTGGGGCAAGGGGCTGCCCGGTTCCTCCTGTCCTTATTTGTGCAAAGGAATTTTCACCAGCTCTCTAGGTTCCGGGTCAGAGCCTTCTACACCACTGGGGGGGGGCCAGAGCAGCCATGATTGACTTGCCCTCCAGCACATGGGCGAGGGGGATGACCCACCCCTTTGGGAGCTGGCTGAGAGCGAATCAGGGTCCGAATAAAGCATGTTGATAGTCACAAGCCTAGCAGCCAGGAGTTCTCTACGTGCAATAAAGCATGTTGATAGTCACAAGCCTAGCAGCCAGGAGTTCTTTACATGACCTGGGGGGGGCAGTATCTGGTATGTGACCTGGGAAGAGTATCTGATAAACAGTTTCTCTACGTGACCTGAGGAGAAACAGTTTCTATGTCTTTATATCACAAGGGAGGTGGCGGCCAGTTTATGGGTTGCTCATAACAGCACCTTAACACAAACTACCTCACAATGTAATGCAAATGTAGTTCTGTATGAGGGTTCTTTCTTTAAGACTCTCCTTGCACTCTGTTCTCACTGTCATCTGAACACTTAGCTAGACAACTAAAATTACAGTTGCACGGATCTTTTAATTGCCACAGAAATATACCAAATATAGACATGTAAAATCCAGACTTTTCACATTCTTGCTGATTACTACTGGGATATCGGATCCATTGTATTCAAAGATTTTACTTGTATGAGACCACCTTTAAACTGAGGGCTGAAATCCCATGGTAAAATTTCTATTATCTTGCATGGGAGTTGGGTTGGCCATTGAAAGAATGGAACACTGTGATATTCTGCTGAAGTCTAACATTTTTTTAAAAAAGAAATATCACATTACTGTATTGTCAAGCAGCCAAACAAAAAATATTTTAATGGTACCGATATTTCAGTTCGAAGAGACAGAGAAGTTTGTAGAACATCAAAGCAATTGAAATATACTTTTTAAAAGATTGGTAAAATAAATGCTATTGTGCAACTTCACAATAAAAAGCCACAGAAAATAAATATTCCATAATTTGCTACAGGCTTCTGTAGGATGGAAGCCACATATTATTTTAATAACACTAGAAATTTTACTAAGAAATGTAAAGCAAAGTAGCCACAACTTCATAAATACATAAGATATATAAACACAAGTGAAGTTGTCAGTCAATACAGGTTACTTACAAATCAGGTAGAAAATTGTGCAATAAGCAGATACAAAATGGAGGTGGCTTTGCCTCAAATTCTCTCCCAATTTTGTCTTAGAACCTTCTTCCCATTTACAAAATTTATTTCTTATGTGGGATACATAATTTTGAGGGAATCTCATAATTATGCATTATGTTCTGCCACTTTATTCTCCCGTTTTACTTTAGCTCTTCCTGTTTAAATAATGCCTCTGAATCTAGAAAGTATTTTGTGGACTGCTGGAAAATAGATTCAGTTTCTTTCCAGGATGTCACAGTTTGTTGATACCACTCTTATTTCTAAAAGGAATTTGAAATAAGTCTGAAGGAGCAAAATAGAGGACAAAATTTGGGGTGAGGCCTTCATGTGAATTTCTGCTTTTAAGGTTTATTTGGCAGAACAAACCTGTGGTGATCACTTTCAGTTCAAGGAAACAAAAGATGAACTATTTGAAAAGTGTGGGACAACATTTACAGAAAAGCACCCAACAATCTTTAGTTAGTGGACAAAAATTTATACATGCCTATCACCATATATGATCCTTTACATTATTATTATTATTGTTATTATTATTATTTCTTAAAAATATATTTTCAATCTAGTCTAATTATTTTTATAGTCCCTGCACAGATACAAAGTCCTGGAACATTAGCTAGCAAATAATGTTATTCATTTAAATATGGGATGGCTGGTCATTTCTTCTGTGAAATTTCTTGACAAAACTGTAGCATTGATTAGTTTCCAATTTTTGTGCAATTCCTCTGCTATCAATACTCTGAACTTCAGTAGCAAGGAGCAGGAGATTTGAATAGGGCTAAACCGCACTTGATTAAATAAAAAAGAAAAAGGAGGAGGAGGATTTTCTAGTTGTATAGAGTAGAATAATTTAATAGTTTCCAGCACAAACTAAACTGTGTGGGATTCTGTAAAAAGAATTTGAACTTCTCAACCAGAAACTCTTTCTCATCGTTTGTTTCATGCTGTGTCACAAGGTACATTCAAATAGCACATAAAAGAGGGGAGTAACTTTACCTCCGCTTTCTGGTGATATGTACAAGTCATTTAAACTTCACTCTCAAGGTTTATACTCACCAGAGAAACCTGTAGCCTAATAGTTTTCAGCTGAGTACTTTATTCTCTGTATGATAAATGAAGGATGGCAGGAAATGCATAGAAAGCTCTACTTTAGAAAAATCATAATAAATGCTTCTGACATCAAGGAAGTCATTAAGTGCTGATCCAATGACAGGTTATTACTTTAAGACTTTATTTATTCCAATTCTAAAAGTATATTTTTAAGAAAAAAATTCAAAGCTAGCAAAATGGCTTCCTGCATTGTGTAAAATTTTGTAATACGAGGGGATCAAAATGCCAATAATTAACACAAGTTGCATAAAATGAACAGGCCGAACATCAGTTGGTTGAGGGGACTGATGATCAGTTTGTAAAATGAAATAAATTCATGAAGCTGGTGGGAGAGGGAGGAAATGTAGTGCTGATGAGGGACTGTGGCTTGTCTCATAAGCGAACTGAACCTCCCTTATCATTTAATATGAAACTGTTGCATACTTCTCTATGCAATAAGTGCATTTATTTTAACATTTGGCCTCCTCCCCTGAAATCTATTCATTTATTCATTGCCGTGGAGGATGATTTCTCCTGTGCCAAGCTTCTCAGCAGCCTTCCAACACCTATTGCCACCAAAATGTTTCCTGATTTCCCCCACATGTCAGTCAGGTAAAAGCAGGGAGTGAGAATTACAAAGGCTTGAGGCTGTGATTTTCAAAGTTTAATCCTGCATCATGTGCAGCTTTAAGATTAATTTTCTCTTAATTTCCCAAGGCTAAGGATCTATATCTTACCATGCAGGATGGTGGGATTCCCAGTTGCCCAGCAATCTAGCTTCCAACCTTTCACTTCCAGTCCTGGCAAGCTTTAATGTTCCTTAACCTTTGTAAACTGGCTAATTCCCAGGTGTTCATCACAAGGGAACTAGATAATTTCCTGGCATATTTTGGAACTGGTAGTGTATCCTATGCCATGGAGGAGAAAGATCTCTGGAAAGGAGTCTGATTCATTCATACTATAATAGCTGGGTCAGAGTGAGTTTTCACCAATCCAGTTTCTTCCCATGCAGAGGAATCAATTCTCTCTCCTCTTCCTGCATCAGACTCTGAGCTCCTTGCTTTTAAATCCTAAGCCCTTGCATCATGTCCACCCCTTCCAAAACTTAAACCAGAAACCATCAAGAGTCATTTTATCATTAACCACTGTGGAACAAGGCCCTCCAAATACCATATTTGTAAAGGTTATACCACACATATACCATAAAGTGTGCATGCAAATGCTCAGGAGCTATATTTAGCTGGTAATCTACAGGGAGAATTTCTATATGGGTGAACATCAGGGAAGCAATCAGCAGGCAGAGAAACCAGCTGGTGGAGTAGTGTTTTAAAATGATTAGAGCTGTGTGTTGGGTAACAAGGTTAAATGAAAGTGGAAAAATCAGCAGAACGGGTACTAAGCCTGTAACCCTCAGGTTGGAGCTCTGATACATATATGTGCATAAGAGTGTGATAAGAGGAAATGTGTGAGTGGTATGTACAGTGTGTTGTCTTTTGGTCTCACTTTAGTCCTTTTGGACAAAATTTTCTTCCCAAGTCTTTCATTATCTGATTTAAATCTTAAATTCTACAGTCAGAGATTCTTTGGCTTTACTTAGAATTCCTCAGAGGGAAGCATCTTTTCCCAGGCAATTTTCAATTCCTGGGGTAGAATGAGATGCTTATCTGGGTTTTACCTTTGACATGGATAATGATAATGAAGTGTAATTGAGAATTGCTTTGGAATCATTAATATGCATGTTGTCATCCACTTGTTTACCTGTTTCCTTTCAAGTCACCTTCTTGAGAAGTTGGAGTATAAGTTTCTGATTATCATCATAGCACATTTATTCTTTCTTGAGAAGAGTGGGGGAGGCTGTTTTGTGGTTTTTGTTGTCAGAATTGTGTGATTTTTTTTTAATAGTTATTTGATTTCTATCTTACAGAATCTTTATTTTTCCTAACTGTTTTCCTACCTGTATATTTAAAATACTTCAAAATAACAGCCTGTAAGAGCAGCTAGAAACTTTGAAGCCCATATTAATGGAAAATCAAAGTCATTCTTTCCATTTTAAACCTTTTTCTTCAATTATGAATTGACTAATACCTTAACTACGCTAATGGCTTGCTTTATTTTCTTTCTGCAGATACTAGACACCTTGGTTTCCACTGGTTTCAGTGGCAGCTTGGGGTATACAGCACCTCTGAAAACTAGACTATAAATATTGAACCTTTATTTTGTCTTATTTAAACATCACAATTAAATACATGGATTAAATATAGGGTTATTGAATAGCAGGTCCCTGCTTCTTTCCTACCCCACCATCCCCACAAATTTTTATGGCTATGAAACCTTTTGCCAGATGCTTTTTCCTCTTTCCAATGCAGTCACCTTTAAAAATCATGTCTTGGCCAAGTAAAGCTAAACCTATGGGTAAACTACAGGGCTAATATATATCTCTGAGTATCAACTAATAGAGGATGCTTACACAAGATGAGCTTCTTATCCAGGAACTATTGTAGAAAGACAACAGAGTCCTGTGGCACTTTTAAAGACTAACAGATTTATTAATCGCATGGAAAGGAAGATGATGTCTGTCTGGATCTGTGCAAGTTGTTTCATGAAGTTGATGGATTTCCACTTCAAACGGCTGTATTCAGTGCCCTCCATGTAGTCAAATTCCAAAGGGGTAGCCGTGTTAGTCTATTGTAGAAACTATTGTAGAAAGACAATAGACTAACACGGCTACCCCTTTGGAATTCTTATCCAGGATTTAGCATGTGGAACTAAACTCAAAACCCAAACATGGGTCCCTGTGTGATATTCTTCTTTTTCATTCTCTCTCTTTTAAACAAAAAAAAGGAGTCCTGTGGCACTTTTAAAGATCAACAAGTTTATTTATTGCATAAGCTTTCATGGGCACAATCCCACTTCATCAAATGCATGAAATAAAAATATGTGGCATGTTAGCTGTATTTATACATACAGAGAACAGTGGGACGCAAGGTCAGTTCAAACAGATCGACAGGAGTAGTCTGCTAGCCTATTTCAGCAAAGTAAACAAGCTGTTTTGAGTCAAACAGTGTAGAAGAGAGACACAAGAGCTAAGAAGGGTAATAGAGAGGAAATTACCTTTTGTAATGAGTTAGCCACTTGAGATCTCTATTCAAGCCCAGTGTGAAGTTATCTAGTTTGCATATGAAATTATAGCTCAGCAGTTTCACATTGTAATCTATTTTTGATTTTTTTTTTTGCTGAAGTACTGTAACCATCATGCTTTCTACAGAACATCTAGCTAGATTGAAATGTTCCCCTGCTGATGTCTGTTTTGTGTCCATTTATTCTTTTGCACAGAGACAGTCCAGTTTGACCAATGTATATAGCAGAAGGGCATTGTTGGCACATGATGGCATATATCACATGGGTAGATGAGCAGATGAATGAGCCCCTGATATAGTGGATGATTTAATTAGGTCCTATGAGGGTGTCACTTAAGTAGATATACGGGTAGAGTTGACAACAGGGTTTGTTGCAGATACCTGATTTAGTGTTCTTCTATTTGCTTAAGGTTGGGTGATTGTCTGGAGGACTGGCCTATCATCCTCCAGGGTAGATTGTTGATCCTTGATGATGTGTTGGAGAGATTTAACTTGGGGGATGAAGGTAATGATCAGTGGCATTCTGTTGTCCTGTGGTAGGTGACTTCTGGGAACCCATGTGGCTCTGTCAATCTGTTTCTAAATCTCCTCTAAACAATTTATTTTATAGTTAAATCTTTTCTGTATGCACAAAACTTTATAAATTCAGTTTTTCTGTGGGTGGACTGCAGCAGATCCCATATTGAGGTCAATGAACAAGATTAGTACATAATCCAGCCTTCTGAGACTGTTCTTCCAGTTTATGCCCTAGAACAGTATCCAAATCCTCTCTGCACCAATTGTGCAAATATTAAGGAAATTCTGAATCTCATAGGCTCATCCCCTGGTATGTCCCAGCTCACTCCCTTTGCTTTCCAGCTTATGTAAAGTAGCAATTAATCCTACAATATCCAGGGATCTTGTTCTTAAGGCATTGGACTGTGTGCAGTATCTGGTTATGCCACCGACTCCCTCTGTAACCTTGTGACAGATTTTGGATATAGCCACCTAAATGAACTGATCCAGACTTTCAAAAGTGTTCCGAACTCAGGAGCATCTATTGTAAGAATCACAATTGTTTTGGACATGGTGTAGTTTTGGGTTCAAGGGGGGCTGTAGAGGAGTTAGGGATAGCCTCCTGGCTGGGCTCTATCTTCCCCCCAACCCCAGTACTGCAATATCTGCTAAGGCCATTCAGTGTCTGCTGACGCCAACTTTCTCTCAGGCCTCTGGAGCTGGTTTATCCTTTCCTTTCTTCAGTCTGCAAGACTGCTTCAAGGGATTTGTCAGGGAAAAGAAATGTGCAAGTGTACTTGGTTTAAACAGTCTAAGACAGTGCTTCTCAACCTTTTTGATACTAGGAGCCAGTTTGCTGCATTCATAAACAGGGTCAGGGAGATCTCTGGGACTGGATCTGGTCCATAGACTGGTCATTGAGAAACACTAACCTAAGACAGCATTGAAAAAAGTAGGAGCCCATTCCTGCACACTTTATTCGTTTGCTTCAATATGCCTAATCACACTAGTAAAGACTGCAGAATCAGATTATTAAGAATACAAACAAGTTTCTTTCGTGAGCATTCAGAGTTATACAAGTGTGTCCAGGGTGAGCAGAAAGTCAACAAAATAGCAGATGCCAATAATATGAAATTTCACAATTTGGTGGGTCACATAAGAGAACTTCCTAAAGGTATCTGCTCATTTTATACAGAGTTTTAAAAGAGGTATTATTTTCATATAACACAATTGTTTATTATTTTGTTTATTTTGGATTCGGCCAGATTGCCAAGAGAATTCAGGGTATTTAGGTGCTGCATGCTAGCCTGAATAGGGGTACTTAAATGAGAAATGAACTCTTGAAAATCTGGTTGCAGTTTTCAATGTTGAACACATCTGAAAATCTGACCTTAAAGATTACTTTATTAGTGAATACCCCTTACTGATTATTTAATGAAATGGCCATAGTATGATTCATAATTTTCACCCACTTTTTAAAATAACTTCAGGCTTAATACTTGGAGCCATATACTCTATTTTGTCCATAAGAGTCACTTTCTTTAAACTGCCATTAATTTCTATTATGATACTGGTGGAAAGAACTACATGCTTGTTTCTTCTATTTTATTTGTATAAACTTCTAGCTCTTAACATTTTTTCTTTCATTGTTTTAATGTGATTTTATAATTGGTCTCCTTTCATTTTTTACTGTCATATAAAATAAATCAAGTGAAAGAAGCAGGTTTTTTATTTCCATATAGTTTAATGTGGCCTAACACTACATGATATCCCTTATTTAATATTTAGTGCTGGTGAGAATGTCTGAGCAGTGGCCTAAGGTCTTCAGAAGGTATGCCAGCAAACAAGTAATTCATGGACTGATTCAGTTAGGATCTAGAGGAAGGCAGGTTGAAGTCAGTGAGAGGTGTTTTAATTTCTTCAATGGACATCGGATCAAGTTCTTGTATGAGATTCTCACATCCATTCCAGCCCCTTTTACTCTGGGTAAAAAAATTGGAGCAGCAGAAAGGGACTCTATATGCCATATAGACAAGGGTAAAAGATATCAGGTATATTTTTAGGATAGAGCAGTGAAAGACAAGTATTAATGTAACATGGACCCTGTAACATATTCAGCTGAGTCCAAAAACGCCTTATGCCTAAAGATAGGCTGATGCGTGACCCTATGTCATCAGATGAAACAATTACAATAATAGAGGTACTAACTGCTGATATTTAGGAAATATATATTGCAATGTACCAGCTGAAGGGTTGGGTTTGGTGATTTTTATTTATTTAACAGACAATCTGCTACCACAAGTTGTCATGGTGATTGAGTAATATACATTAATGACTAAAAGGGAACTAACAAGTCAGCCAATGAAAAATGGAGCACCCCAAATTTGGTGAGGTATGCAAGTATAGATAAGGAAAATAAATGTGTATGAACTTCAGTGGTTTTCAGTATAAACATTATAAAAGCTGCTTCCCAGCTTTTAGGCCTTGGGAGACACCAGGATGACAGTGGTGGTGATTGATGAGGAAGAGGACAATAATGACTCACATTCTGGTCTTCCACAGCAGAAGTTGTGAGTGATGCCAGTCAGAGGATTAACAACTTTGCATTACCTCTCTGTCTGCTGCTGTTGTATTTCTGTGGTTGTGGGATTGCTTATCTGCTTAGTGGATATGTTAATAAAGAGACATGATAAATTGCAGTTGTTTCTTGTGTGGTTCTCTGGTCTCATAGTGGCAATCTTTCTGATGTTGTGCCATTCAGGAGACCAAACCCTTAGTGACCACTGTGGTCTAAGAAATTAATTAATACATGAGTTAGGCTACAGCCACATATCTGGCTGGGAGAGAATTCCCCTGATGCAAGAACTGAGGATGACAGATATAAATTGTCCTTTGAAAATCCATTGTCACATTCTGGTGTAGTGGGAATGCCAGAGGTAGAGCCAGGGATGGGAGGGGTCCATTGGAGACAGGGCTGCAGCACAGAGTACTAGGAAAATTCGGGTCAGGATTGTTGCCCACGGGGTAACTTGAGGAGGCTGCTGTAACTTGAACAGTCCTCAGGGCTGGGGCAGCTCTGTAGCAGGCCAGCGTTGGGAAAACACAAGGGTAGTATAAAGCCACCATAGTCCCTCACTCCCTGAGCTGTAAATTATGTGCCTCCAAAAAGCACATCATGAAATTCTGCCCTCTGCACTCCTTATGACCGATGGGTTCTCTGAGAGGATCATGATAGTATTTTGTGAAATCTGTCCTTTTGTGACAATTCATTTATTCTCATCATTTAGTTTCTTAATTGCAGTTTCTCTATCAATTATTTTTTTGTATGAACTTACCAGACCTCATAACTAAGCTTGGCAGAATTCAAATTATATATATCTATAGATATATATATATATATCTATAGATATATATATATATACACATTTCAAAGACTAATGTTGAAATTTATTTTTAAGCATTTTTCCCAATTTTTACAGATTTAAATTTTCGTAGTTGTGGGAAATAAAACAATGATTTAATGAGTAGACTTTGAGATTCAAAAATTTAAAGTTTTATCAGCCATTAATATGCAAACTATTAACATCAAATATACAAAATAAATATCCTTAATCAACAAAGAGTATCTGTTTTTACTATTTATTCACTAGTTAATTGGAAACCAGTCTAATTCAAAAGTGTAAATCACTAGATTTTTACTTTAATATGTTCTCAAACCACAGTTTTCTCACTTTGCCTAGGTATAAATTTCTGTTATTGTTGTAAATATATTTCACTTATTTGTGTGTGTGTGTGATGTAATTGTAATAAGTAAAAATTGAGTCCTTCCAAACCAATGCTCAGAACCATTTTTGTTACAGTTGATGGAGATGTGGAAATACATTTTGACTCTTGGCTCCCTTCTGTAATTTGATCCAAGTGCTCAGTAGTTAAAACTAATTCTAAGTGTGCTAATTTGCTGTTTTTCAAATGGAAAACAGACTGGAGACAGGGAGTGTATAATTGTTAAATACACATTTCTATCTTCACCCACTGCTATGACAGCAGTTTGCCACCATCATATTTCCAGGTGGAAGAACAGATGTTTCACAGTTGACATCAGTGCTACTCTTTGGCCAGCTGACAATGCAAGTCCATGACTCCCTCCCACTTGAGATCACAGATGTCATTTTTTGAGACATTTCTCTACTAGGAGAGCAATCAAACTGTGACAAACTTGGCAGTACCATGCAATATTATTTTGCACTTTGTGCGTGTGTGTGTGTGTGTGTGTTCATACACATATGTCTATGTCTGCATGTGTATTGATAAAGATTAGCAGAATTATACCTGGGAACTATGTATGCTGTGGCAGGGATTCAAATGAGTAATTATCTGGGAATGGAATTTTCCTAAGGGACTAAATCATGTTGGGACCATTTTCCAAAGCAAAAATAGATAATAAAAAGGAGCAAAGTTTACATGCCAACTTCGGAAGCCTAGGAATAATAAGAATGCCGTTGTTTATAATCAGGCCAGTGGTTCACAAGGATTCAATTCGCTGTTGCCTCTACCTATTTTGACACTCTTTCTCTCCAGCTTTGGACGAGGAGGGGAGAAGCAGAAGGTGTGAAGAAAAAGAAAGTGTTTTGAAAGAATGCCAATTTGAAAGTACTTGTGACTGGAGGAGGTCATGTCTCCTCCTCCTCCATATATTTTTAAATGTGAACAGTATTCAAAATGGAGACCAGCTGGAAAATGACAATTCTTTCACATGCAATGGATCATTTAATTTATTTGAACTCCTGATGGACAGGGTTGCAAGTAGTGCCAGTTTCAGTCTCTTCAAGCACTGACCTTTTTTCACTCTTGTCTTTTTTAAATGTATGGAGTAATTCAGTCTTCAAATGTGAACAGTAAAGCTCTGAAAAAGAACAGTAGTGTATGAAGCTGATTCTCTGCAGGCAGGACAGCTTCCAAGGATGGCCCCATCTGACTAAAAATCTAACCCATCACTTAGTCTGCTCTTGCAAGTAGCACACTGAAATGGCTGTAATGTAGGTTTCTGGGTAACGCAGACAGTGACTACATTTAAACCATGGAGATGCTACATACTATAAGTACTTACAGGGGGGGTGCTTAACTTATGCATGGATGTACAGGGTATGGGTGGTCTGTTCCTCTTGCAATCATTAACTGTAAAACGTCATGTAGCTAAATCATCCTATTAACCAATAAGCAGTACCAGATGCTATGATATCATTAATTTTTGGAAATTCCAACTTTAGACCTGCATTCTCAATAATGGCAATTTTTAACTAATATCCATTGTATCGATAAGATAGAGAAAATAATAGGAAGTAAAGATTTTTTTTTTAAATCTTCCTTCTGTTTTTTAAAGTGATCATATGTGCATGTATCAACATTTGTCCTTACAAGATTTAGCTGCAAAGACAGTTGATCCTGTAACCAATCTTCCTTCTCCTTATACATGTATGTGTGTCTGACTTTCCCACTAGCTGTTTTTCCTTCTCTCCTCTCTTGCTGCTCTGCAGCCTCGGGAACTGAAGTGCCATGAAAGTCTTTACAGCATACTACAAATATTTTGGTTTGAGCTGGATTTGAAGGAGCAGGGGAATGGGTTATTTAAATGGGTTGTTTTAAATAAACAATTGCAGTAAAAAATAAAATAAAATCATCCACACTCTTTAAAAGTGAGAGAGAATCTGAATAAAATGGAAAAACACTTGATACTTAGAATGTTATAGAAAATTGATTTGTATTCTTTTCCTTAGTAGGTATTTTCTCATGAACTACTTTTTATAGTAGGATACATATCATATAAATTCCTGCAAAAATGCATTTTAAAACTTTATTCTAATGATATGACAAAGCAAATAGCAATATACAAGCAATGAGATAAATACAGGTGTGCGTGAGTACAGTATTCTTAATACCTTGAAATCACTCGGCTTAATATCTCAAACCACAGCCATGCACCAATAGTCTAATAGTGTACATCCTACTGTGGCTTGCTGCTACGCTGGCCACTGGAGTGACTTTTTCCTATGATACTTTAGAAGTCATGCTTCTGGGGCTGATATAAACGCTTGCCAGCCACCAAACATTCAGCATAAATATGAATAAGTTAAATAATGGGAGGAGTGTATTGGGCAACCCAAGAAATAAATTATAGTCCCTGGGAGCTGGGGCAATCTGTTCTCTGGATGTGCAGCACCTAGCACAAAGGAGTCCTGCTGTAGGCATTCCAGAAACAAAAATAATATAATCCAGTTCATCTCTAAGACTAAAGTAAATTACATTTAAAATACTCAGATGAAGCAAAAGTAATAAGCAAGATACATCTTGAAACGAACAGATATCCAGGAGTGTTTAATGGGAATTACAATATGTGAGACAAGATGCAAGCTTAGAAGGAATTTTTCCTGCATACTGTAAAAACTGTAAGTTTGGAGAAATATTTCTAAGCTTTCTGCACATAGACTCATAGACTTTAAGGTCAGAAGGGACCAGTACGATCATCTAGTCTGACCTCCTGCAACATGCAGGCCTCAAGACCTCACCCACCCACTCCAGCAATAGGCCACCAACCTATGATTGAGTTATTTACCTCCTTAAATCATGATTTAAGGACTTTAAGATACAGAGAATTCACCAGTAGGTGAGCCATGCCCTGTGCTACAGAGGAAGGTGAAAAACTCCCAGATCCCAGGCCAATCAGCCCTGAGGGAAAATTCCTTCCTGACCCCAAATATGGCGATCAGTTAAACCCTGAGCACGTAGGCAAGTCTCAACAGCCAGTTACCGAAGAAACAATTCTCTGTAATAACTCAGAGCCCACCCCATTTATTCTTCCCTCTTAGGCCACTTGTATATCCACCACACGTAGCCAAATATCAGTCAATTTCCAAAATAGAGTAATTTATACCATCCCACATATTATAATAAATACTTAATTGGAAATGGTTTATCCAGCAGGTTTTACACTGCTTTCTCTTGTCCTTTTTTACCACTAAAGTTATAGCTTCCTCCTTAATTAGTCAAAAGAGTCTTGTGGCACTTTTAAAGACTAACAGATTTATTAATCGCATGAGCTTTCATGGGAGAAAATCCCACTTCGTCAGACGCTTTGAAGATAGGAAAGTTACAGAGTGGGAGGAAATTAAATGCAGGGGAGTGTATGACATAGCATCAGGTCAGGCTGTAACAGCAAATCAAAGTAGGTGTTAGGATTCAAAACACTGGGGAACAGCACGTTAATAAATCTGTTAGTCTTTAAAAGTGCCACAAGACTCTTTTGTCTTCCTTAATTAGTGTTATTGTTACTAGGAAGAAAACAAAACAAGGGGTGGGGAGTAATGGGCCAATCACTTCACTTCTCTGCATCATTGAGCCTATCATCAATATAACCAGGTTGTTTATCTCCAGAGATCTATCTCTTAAAAAACAAAACAAAACCCCTCTCCCTGCACTCACCATGACAGAAGAATAAAAAATATACATAGAGCTGGAATGTGATCACTTCTGGGGACTCACAGGGGCAGAAGAGTGTACAAAAAGAACCTCTGCCTTGCTGCAGGAGATACTGTATCTTTTGAAGCCCAACTTCTGTAGTGTTCCCCTAAAGTAGTTTACCTCTGAAATCCCTTGTTCCTCATCCACAAAAGTTTATGCAATTTGTATAATCCAAGCTCAAAAATGCCTCAGATCAGGAAACACACCCAAAAACGTACTCACCATTACTAAACAAGCTGGGTGATGTCTATACTATGAGCTAGGAGTGTGACTCCCAGCACATGTTCACAAACTTGCGCTACTTCTCATCAGTCTAGCCTGAGTACAAATAGCAATGGAACCATGGTAGCATGGGAAAAGGCACTGTGGCACCGTTTAGCCATGCCAAATACAACCCACATGAAACCATGCTACCCTGGCTACAGTTCGCTTTATATTCATGCTAGCACAAGTAAGATACTTCAGCTGAGAATCACACCTCTAACTCATAGGCTAGACACGGGCTTAGAACGGACTTTATTTGCCACTGAACTGCTAGGAACTGCATTGATCCTTATCTAAGAACTTGCATTCTCCTTGATGCATGTTTTCTATTAATAGAAATTATGTGTGACTTAGAATTTCTTTTGAATTCTCCTTACTGCACTTGAACTGATTATACACTCCCATAATTAGAGTCAAAAGTGGTATGACTGCATTCTTAATAACAGTTGTTGGTAAGTGTATGCTTAAAAATATCACTTCTTCTGAATGTGGGAAGTGTTTCTACCCGCAGCAAGTAGGGTGAATATCTGAACAATTGCCTAATACCTATGATGAAAAGATTCGCATATTAGCTCTAAACAGAGAGGACACTGACAAAGACTGTTATGATCATGGACAGCTCATATTATTTATCACAATTACACTGAAAGGCCCCAAATAAATTTGATATCTCATAGTAATGGTTTCTATTCAAGCACATAGTAAGCGAGTCTAAATAGGAATGAAGATGGGGGGAAAGGATGTATAATTATCTAGTTATTTACATCCAGTGAACTAAGAGACAGAGATTTTGATTTAGCCAAGGTCACACGGAAAACCTGTGACCGAACCAGGAATCTAACCCAGATTGTCATTTGTATCTTAACCATAGTGCTATATATCTTCTTAAGGGGTTTAACCTCCCTGTAGTAGCTGCAATTTAGACTCATTTTTTTATACCTGCAATTGGATTGAAACTGAATCACAAAACTAACAATAATACATCATCAATAATACATCATCAGCATCAACAGTGCTAATATTGAGGTAACCATCTAGGACTCCTGCCACAACGATATTATAATTCCATTATCTGAATTATTTGAATGCTGCCACATGATATACTGTGTTCAGTTTTGATCACCTCGTCTCCAAAAGGTTGTGGCTGAAATGGAGGAGGGGTTCAGAGATGGACAACAAAAATTATTGACACAGAAAATCTTTCATTTGGGGAAAGATTGGAAGAACTAGGATTGCTTACTATAGAAAGATGACATGATTGAAGTATGCAAAATAATGAATGGTATAGAACAGTGTTTCTCAACCTTTTTGATACCAGGGACTGGCTTCCTATACAGTGTCAGGGAGATCTAGGAGACTGGTCATTGAGAAACACCAGTATAGAGAAGGTAGATTGGAAATGCATATGAATTTTTCACCTTTAGGAACAAGAGACACAAATGTAGCAATTTTTTACACCCAGCAATTTTTTACACCCAGTTGTAGAATTCATTTCCACGAGATATCACAGAGGACAAGAGGATTGGCCATTTAGATGGATAGAGTTACAACAGCAAGGGTTCCAAAAGCAAAAACACTTCAAGAGTTTTAGAAGGGCTATCAAATCCCATGTACCATGGCACAAGTCAACTTCTAACTAATGTGGGCTAGGAAGAAAATTTCCCTTGGTCAGGATATTCCATAATTAACTCCTCCCCCCCCCCCCCCATGTAGTTTCTTCCACCTCCCTTTGAAGCTGTTGCTACCTAGGAGTGCTGTAGACAGGACAGTGAATTAGATGGACCACTGGTCAGATCCAATATGGCAATTTCTATGTTCCTATGGGATTTGACCTTGTAGTATATGGCGAAGCTACCATTAGCTTTCAGGATGCAGGAAGTGGCCTTTGTTGCATAAATAGCACTTACTTATATGGGGTTTTTTTGCTTTCTCTTACCTTTGGAAAATTGGGACTTTTTGCTATCTAAATCATGAATAGAGTAAGCACATGATTAGTTTTCCATTCCTTGCACTTTTTTTATTAGTAATACCTTAAATTATTTTAAGAAGGCCACTAAATGAAAACTTGTCCCAAAAGCATGTGTATCTATGTGTCTCATAATTACCTGTTCATGTTGACAAGCACAGCTGACGTTTTATTTAGAAAAATGAGTGAAGGCCCTGAGCTCTGCCAACAGTGTTTTCTGTTAATTAAAATATGACCTTTCTCACCTGACTTTTTGCTCCTAGTAGAAAGCTAAAAGTCTTGCACATCTTTCAAGGAGGTAATGAGATGGAAAGGTAAGACCAACAGGTCAAAAGCAAGAGCACATGTTTTTCATGAAGTCGATGGAAAGGTGAGGGTCCTAAGTCACACAGGATGAGAAATGCTTTTGAATTAAATAAGCCTCCAAAACATTAATTGGTTGGCTTGATTTTTTTGGATGCAAGCCACTTAGTCTAGAAATGCTGGATTTCATTCTCCAGCATGATCAATCCACTTTACATTGCTCTGGATGCCAAAAGCAATCTATGACCAAAAATCCAATGAAGGGGGTCTCCCCAGCTAACATAGAGCTGGTATAGGTCTCTATCAGATCCCCACTCAGTAGAGAGGAAATGTCAGAGGACAGAAGGGATCTTCCAGGAGTTTTCTGGGAGGAAGGAGAGAAAGCAGTTGAGACTCACCACATGTTAGCTATTCTCAGCTGCCAGTGTCCTCTGTGAGTTATTTTATATATGGGATAGGTTTTTTGGAACAGTTCCCATAAAAGTCCCTTGTTTTCTAAAACCTTTACCATGCTGAAGTTTTCCATGCTTAGTTTCTGCTTTCAGGATAAATTGTAATAATACTGTGCCACTGCACCTTTTTAGGGAAGGAGGTTGGTTAGTAGCAGGGGTGGGTGGTAGAGGAGGTAAAATGTTCTGGCTATGTCCATGCTGACCTGCAGTTGGACTACTGGGGCAAGAATAGCAGTGTGCACCAAAGTGTTGTGCTGTAACTCCCCAGTGTGGGCTGTTTGAAGAGGACTACATTAAAGCAAACAAGTTTAGTTTGCACCTGCAGTATCCACATGGGGGAGATGCAGTGCAGTATTTTGGTGTTCACTGCTATTGACACCCCTGTAGTCCATAGTGTGGACATTATAGATGAGTCCTCTGTCAATGAAAGCTCTGCTTTCTTAACTTTGATAACCACGTCCCTGGTTTAGATGGCTAAATTGGAATTTAGGTGCCTAATTTAGGTGCTTGTATTTCAAAATATTCAGCTATATTTAAGCTGGTAACAGATAAACCCATTGCAAAGTATAGTCACATTAGTGACACTAAGAAACAATGTTATTTTTAAATGATTTTTATTATAAGTCCATATTATCAGACTGATGATTTTACAGTAAAAATTCACTCTTGAAATCTGTGTTCTTTGCTGAGGACTATTTTCCCCCATCATATTTGGTTTAAATAAGTTTAGATAGAGATATAAATAACATATTAAATTTAGCATTGGCCTAAGAGACAGATTAATAACAGTGACTAAATCCAGAGTTTCCAGGTGTTTAGGAAGCTTCCGAGCATATCTGCCAGTGCAACTGTTTTGGCTTGGCTGGCAACACCTCTGGTGTTTTAGATTTACGTACTATATCTTCTGCATAATTACCTTGTCATATAGATAATTAATATAAATATTTGTCAGACACATGACGTATAGGAAACAAGGTTAGCCTCATTTTATTACTTGGTATACAAATCCCCCTATTGACCTGATAGACTGTAATGGCTCCAAAGAGTGATCAAAGTTTCAGTCTATAAGCCATGTATTTCAAGTGCCTAACTGCATGCACTGACACAATAGATTAACATGTTGGTCCATATAATATAAAATATATATTTCTAAATTATAGGTGCTTCATAAATATTTTTACTAACTTCATGGGCAGTTTTTAAGCTCCCTGCCCTATTCCCCCAGGCCTATCCAAGGTCCCACCCCCCAGGCCACTATTCCCTATCCCTCACCACAGTCATTGCATGGGTCTCTGGCAGGCTTTGTCCTTCCCCCACCCCTACCTATCTTCCCCATGCCCCTTCCAGCATGAAAGGCAGCTGCCTATGTGCCCCTTCCAAAGGCAGAAATGGGGTCAGTGTGGGATTGGAGCTGCTGTAGGATGACTCACTCATCATAGTGACTCACTGTTCCTCCCTATCAGGCTGATTGGGGCAGTGACAGACCCCCAAAATAGTGTTGGGGGTACATTAAACAGACCCCATCAGGAAGCTTGGGAGAGACACAGGAAGTTTGGGCAGGAGGAAGGAGGGGTACATCAGTGGAGGAGGAGTCCCAGAAAATCCCAGGCTCCTGTGATCCAGGAGGAGTGCATATGAATGAAAGGTTAATTGTGTAAACACTTAGCACTTCTAAAGCACTTTCCATCTGATGACATCAAGGCACCTAAGCACAAACATTGAAGTAAGCTACACAATACTCCTCTGAGACAGGCAGGTATCATCCCTGTTTTTGAATGTTCAGAGCTACTACAATGAGCTGCTTAGAGCAATAACAGGTAAACACTGAAATAGTGGAGTGTGAGGGTTGAGGGCAAAAGGTGATACTGACAGAAAGTCCAGAGGTAATGCTGTAAGTGCTGCTGGAGCCAAATAGTTTTCATTGAGCAGATGACATGCATTTTTAACAACTGTGTGAGTAAAGATGTATTGATAGGGATCTAAGGATTTCTTTTATGCTTCCCAAAGAAAATTTGATTGTGTATTAATCTAATAATATTGAAGATGTAGGGCTAGAGTGTGTGGTATGACACAACTAGTATAAATTTGTCCAGGAAACCAGCTTAGGGAGCCCAATAAGGTCTGCCCCAATGCAAGGGTGATCCTTTGCTCATACAACCAGCACAAGGATGCCTATACCACTTCATATCTCAGCTGCCAGAATATTAGGGAAAGTCAGAAAAGGCCAGGATCCACACACACTGATACTCAACTATATTTTTAGCTGTATGGGCCTATTTGCAGACAGTGTAAATTAGGTAGGGCAGCCATTGGTGCACTCTGACACAGAGCAAAGGGACCAGACATTTTAAGACTGGTAAAATTGTCCATTTCAATTGATTTGGGGTCCCCATCCAAGAGAATGAAGCCTGTGACTTAAATTTAAACCGGATAATAACATAAATAGGACTTTATGCTTTCTAGAAAGAAAATATTTTTGAGTAGGGGAATGCCATTTATTGACACAGCAGAGGGGAAAGAAGGTCCTGGATAAAGTCTGTAGAAGAAAAATAATTTATACGAGTTAAGGATCTGCCCTAGAAACTGTAGGGATTTTTGTTTGTTTAATTCTCTTTCTTGTTAGGCACATCCCTACCATGGATTTTAAAATGTTGGTTGACTTCTGAATCTCCTCATTGAGAAACTGAAGAATTTGAGTAGAACTGGCCAATTAGGAGAAGTCTAGAAGCTGAAGGATGTTTTCTCAACTCCAGTAACAGAAACAATGGACTCTGTTCAGGCATAGATAATCTATCAGTGCATTTAAATCACCATCAAGATTAGCATTCCTGTCACTCATGCAACCCCAGTCTCACTGGAGTAAAAAGTCAAAGGAGGTACATCACTGGAGTACATGTTCAATGTCTGACAAATGCTTTCTGTATGCAGAAAGATCAACAGAATGTTTAGCTTACAAATGTAAATGTAATGGTCTAGTCTCACAGTCTCACTTCCTTTGATGTTTCAATATTATCACAAGTTTTCTTGTGTACAGAGACTCATTAACTCCTTCAAGCACAAATGTTAGACACCTGGTTTTCTATTTTGGCTGAGCTCTACTCAAGACAAAAACATAAAGTGGGGAGGAAAGGTGTCTTTATGCCAATGACACTAACTGTTCATCCTGAGTAAGAAAGGCAGAAATTGGCCTATAGATAATAAAATCACAAGAACTGATTTTCTGCTTCTTTGAATCTTGTGCAAAGTGACATCTGTGGAAAGTGGATGTAAAATAGAGTTGTTCAAAATTATTCCCCTTTTCAAATTTCAGAAATATATTTTAAAAAAATTAATTGAAATTCTTGTTTTTTCTTTCAACCATCTTACAGAATGGCTGCAATTTTACAACAATTTTAAAATTTTGACAAAAATTAATTTTTGCTGCAATTTTCGATCAGGTTTAGAGTAAAATACAAGTAAATGGAAATACTACCAGTTCACATTCCCTACAGATGTTACAAGATAATGGAGATCAGTATCTCATTCTCTATCATCTTGTTACTCCACAATATGGTGGAGAATCATAATGTAATCTCAGTTGGACTGACAACTCTTCTCAAATGAACAAAAATACCTAAGTAGTAGTCTTCAAAAATGAAACCTGACATCAGGGTTATAACTAACACAATTTGGTGTTTGAAGAGACATCAGCTGATTCTTTGCCCTCTGATCATAACTTGCCATAGTATTGGATGCAAATGGATATAAAGTTAGCATTTAGTTAATAAAAGGCCTGCTGAAGATACAGCTCATGGAAGTTTAAAATCAGACCCCATCATACTATGGCACAGACAGAACAGCCAACCTGGGCATGACCCATAACAAATTAACCAAAGAAATTAAAATATAATAAAGAAAATCTACTTGTATATGAATTTTTAAAAGGTGTGCTAGATTGGAACCATTAACCATTTGTAGTAATAGAAATCAAGGGTTAGAAGATGTGTGTTTGATTGTGTTTACCTATACCATGTTAGAAGTTTAACAAAGTAACCAGCTTAGGTTGTAGATGCTAATTCCCTTTCATGTCTAAACTGCCATATATTATGCACGTAGATGGTTCAGTTAACCTTAAAATCAAAACTGTAAGAATACCTTGGGAAATTAATCATATTATTTATATTGTCTTCGATTTAATTATCTATGCTATAATGAAGTACCAGCTAATTGTTTTATATTAATGAATGGAACTAGTTTATCTGTGTATGCAAAGGAAAGAGGAGATAAGCTATAAAACAGCTATCTACCTATTCTTCCTCAGGGAAAGTCCTGCTGTGACAAAGGTCTTCTCAGATTGCTAGGGAGATATAAAGGAAAGCCCTGGGCCAGATCCTGCCATCTCAGGTCTACTTAAACTGAGGTCTCCAAGAAGAAGTTTAATAGAGTCTATATCTGCACTGCTTATTGGTCAGTAACCTTTTACTTTGATTGCAGAAAGACTTTTACAACTCAGCAGCCTCACGATCTGTGCTATGAAACTGATCTAAGGACTTTACACGTTTTTATGTATATTGATCTCTTAATCGTTTGTAATTCTTTTTCTTTTATTAATAAAACCTTTAGTTAGTTACTAAAGAATTGGAATCTGTGTGATTATTGGGTAAGATCAGAGACTCTTACTGACCTGGGGATAAGTGTCCAGTCCTCTGGAATTGGCAGACTTCACATATGGCGAATCAGGTTTTCAATAACCCCTCACTATATTAGACTTTGGTGTCTAAATGGAAATCAAGGGTTGGAATGCTTAAAGGGGGCTGTATTTGGCCTCTTGGTGACTATCATGGTATTACAGAAACTGTTTTGTTGCTGGCTTGGTGAATGTACTTATAGAATGAGCCACCTTGTCTAACCTATTTCTTGCAGTCTGCCCTAAGTATAGCATTCTCAATGTGGCCCATCCAGGCACCCAGTCAAACATACATTTGTTAGATATGTGTCTGAAATTCTTGCTTGAGAAAAATATTGATTTGACTGGAACTGTTGCTTGAATAAGGATTGCAGGTTTGGGTCCTTGGTGGCATATATGAATATAGAGAAAAGAAAGACAGCTTTCCAAAATTGTCACCATTTTGAGCCAAATGCTAATATTACAGATGCCTGTTCCATGGATGTTTACCTCTGGAGTAAGTTGTTCTACAAAATGAGTGCCATAGAAGGTGGCCCTAAATTGTGAAATTATCAGAGCAGATAGTGAAAATAATTATTGACACAAAATTATTTGATGCTTCACAGAAAAAAAATGAATAAATTATTTGGCAAATTTTGTTCTGCCACCTGGACCTGGTCGAATAGTACTAAATATGTATTTGTGAATAATTTATTAGGCAATTGACAGAAAAATAACATGGAATAAACTATGCATTAATATTATTCAGAAGAGGAGACTCTTTATCTTAACAAAGTGTTTGTGTAGGAATCATTCAGCAGGAGTCTCTCTTTCCTTCCAGTTATTATTGAAGGAGCATAACCTCAATATTTTGGGAGAGGATTCAGTGAATGCTATTCTCTATAGCACTAAAAGAAAAATTCTGCAAGGCACAGTCCATAGAAATGTGAGAGAAATGTTGTGAGATTGATTGCTAGAGGCTTGAATGGATGACAATGGGTATGAACAGATTTACTTATTCTTCCAGTAAAAGGCATAGCAATATATATATCATATAAGTTTCAAACAGAGATTGTTCATACTGCTTTTTAAATATGTGTGAATAAATCATAAAACAAGACAAAAATATATAATAAAATGACATACCAAAGGGTCCTTTATAAAATCCGCAGTTATCACACAATCTGTTGTTCAGTAATGGCCTGGTTTTCAGAAGTGCTGAGCACCTGCAAATCTCTTTGAAGTGAGTGGGAACCTGCAGGCATTTGGAGCTTTTTAAAATAGGCCATAAATCTTACAGTTATGTCTGAACATCTGCACAGCCATCTTTCTGATGGATTCACACACATTATGTATTATTAGATCAATAATATCACATTTCTAGCAAGTTCACATGAAATTTGTATTCAGTTTACATCAGTTGTGAAAGTCAGTTAATAGTTACAGATATATTTAGCTTGTTAATTATATTGTATTAACAATAGGACTGAATTCATGTTTCACATACATATCTTAGAATGCAAGTATTGATTTGCTGAATAATAATATTCAAATCAGACTCAGTACTTCATTTTACCAAGATCCCCATCTCTGCATGTAGTGATTAATGATTTTCTGTCCTAGCAGTTTTATTCCATCATGAGATAAAATGACTCCTTTTTTATGGTTTCTGCGAAACCAGTGTCACTCAGACCTTCTGGGCTATTGAGCAGCACTAGCTGCAAAGCTAAGGAATTTAAGGAACCATCTACAACAGTCTAAATTTGCATTCTCCTTTTGGACGCCATTTTGGATTTTGCAGTCCAGTCAGTGTATGCTGCTTACTACTCTTCTATAATGTAAATTACAGAATGCTGAGAGTGTAATTAGCTTTTCTGATTGCTCCACACTCGTTATGGTGCCCCAAGAACTCTTTGTGCATTCTCATATCAGAATGTAAATCCTCCTAAAGAGTTTTCTGTCTATTATAAACTAGTTTCCTGTTTGAAATCTTAGATGAAAAAACATCATCCTATGGAGTGAGTGCTAGACTGGGATTCCAGAAACACAGATTCTGTTCCCAGCTCTGTCACTGACTTGATCTATGACATGTTTCTCTTTCACTGCCAACCCTTTTTCAACCTTGCCGATACTGAGTGCACACAGAGAAGGTCAAAAAATTCTGTTGCAGCTTTTTTCAGTGGAAAAATGAGATTTTGACCAAACCAAATTCTTTTTTCATTAAAATTGTCTGCTTTCCATGGAAAAAGTTTGAGTTTTCACCAAACTGCTAATTTTTTCCCCTAAATAAACAAATACAATTAAATGATGTGATTTTCAGCTGAAATTTATTTTTCACCTTTTCAACAAAAAGTCAAATTCTGTGGAAAATTTCAACGAAAATATGTTTTTCACTTTTGTCAAAATTTTACTTTTCTGGCAAGTGAGGAGGAGAGGAACATTTTATGACCAGCTGTAATTTTAACCTCTCTGGGACAAGGATTTTGTTTCCTATTGGACTAATCCATAATCCCTTGATATGACTGGGCGTATTCCAGTTGCCTTCAGTGAGTTTTAGATCAGGCCGTGTATGTTTATATATGGTCTAGAACAATGGGATTTCTGTCTTGTTTGGAGCCTCTAGTTCCTACCATTTATAACTAACAGTTACAAATGTATAAACAGTAACAGATTGACCATAGAATGCTGGAGGCATGTGTTTTGTGAAGAACAGGTCCTTAAGTTATTGTCTTTGCTTTGGCTTTTTGAATCAAATCTACTCCAATGTATTTGTATTGGTGCAATTTCCTCAGGTAGACAGACTGCACCAACATAAAATCAGGATTGCACTGGTTTAAGTAATATTTATACAAACCATGGGTTACAGTACACCACTGCAATTGATTTATACTGCATTAGTCAAGCTACATCCAAACAAACAAACACCCTCCAAACAAACAAAAACTAGAGAGAAGTCTCCAAATTATGTGGTGCCTCTTATCTCCCAATCTCCCAGATTTGACACCCCCACATGCTCCATGATCTTTTGCCTTTAGTGCCAATGCTGGCATCACTATAGCCAGAAAGAGAAAGGCCCAAATTATTCCAAGTAATATTTGCTATCTACCCTCAGCCTAAGAAGTGCTGTTAATACAGAATGCATTTAACTATATGGGGCTAATTTGATCTGTCTATTTCTTCCTAATATCTCATATATTTGAATCTAATCTGTGTATGTACTTACCTGAATGCTTAAGAACAAGCATAGTATAAAAATTAGATCTGACTGAGGCTGACAATTCCAAGTCACAATGACTTTTGAGGTTTTGAAATTTTCTTTGTTCAGTGTTGAAAGAAAAGAAAACCTTTCAAACATTTACACAAAACAGAATTTTCTTTAAAACAAAAAAACAAAAAACCCCACAATCCTCTTTCTGCTCAAGAAGGTCAAGGCTTCTGGTTCTGTATGCTCTATGGCTAGTCAGAAGAGACTAGAGAGCTCTGGATCTCAGAAATCATCCAGACGCAGAGTTAGTTGAAATCAATATATCTTTATGAAACCATCTGTCTTTGATAATACACTCCATCATATTGACAAAAGTACATTTTGTCAAAAATGTGCTGGCCAACTTTTAAGAAGAACAATGGGACAAGGTCTAGCCTCCTGTTATGATCCTTTTCTACCACTCCATTGGTGCAGAGGGGTTTATAAAACAACCCTAACCAGATAGTTAAAATCTCCCTAGCATGAGGAATAACCTGAAGGTACAGAGCTGATCTTCCCATGATAGCTAGGTCTTCACCACCTTCTTCCTCAGCCCCTAGTATAGGGGGTAAGTCAAGGTGTGGCCAGTGAAGGAAGAGTACCTAAGGCGGTGGTGTTAGCCAGCTCCTCTCTGATGGGCATCATGTCCCATTAAGGGATCACTACCAATGACTTAGAGCAGTTCTGTGGCTTGCCAAAGTGTCCCCTAAAAAAGAAGAGCATAAATAATATAAGTCCAATTTTGTGTCTTCTTTTTTTCTCCCTCAAGTCCTACACCAAGGATAGATTTCTTAGACAGGGTTCAATATATGATTTTGCAAGTTTATATCTGTGAGATACAGGTGTTGTCATAAGGTATACATATTAGGAGATACCTTTAGATTGCTGTAACTTTAAATGGAACTCTTAGCAAGCCAGAGTGTTAAATTCACATGTCTGACCTGAATATATTTCTGATGATTTGGGAACATAAAAGGTGTTGATTATAAAAGTGGTGAGTCCTTGATTGGTATAAAAGTTGGCAAAAATGGTACCTTGTGAGTGAACAAATTACTTCATATTCCTAAAATAAATCTAGGTTGTTGGAATCATGCAGATATGAATTGCATAATGCGCCTGGAATTAGAATTTTAAACCTAATTTAGCTTCTGTGGCTGAATGAAGCACATTTACCCACTGGTTTCAATTAAAAAAAAACCTCACAATAATGCTCCTGCAACTGCTCTGTTAGGGGATGTTAATGAACACATCTCAAATGCAGAAAGCCATTTACTGATATAGAAACTCTTTTTATACCCAAAGAATAAAAGTAAATTAATAAATACATCATATGCAGAGTTTCTTATACAGGCATTTGTGATCTCTTTTGCTTCTCAGTTCCTGGTCCCCCAGAGGGTTTTGTCTTTTATTCACCATTAGGAGCTCCTCATGTTGCCTTCATATTTATTTTTAAAGAATGAGATGTAATGTAATGTAATGGCAGGCATTTCTAAGTGCAGCTTTTAGGGATATATTTGCCTTAATTCATTTAATTAATTATAGTTGTCAGTATTCTTTGTTCTTTTTAACTTATCTGTTTATTCAAATGTATTTATGTAATTTTTTGCAGTAGGCTGTCCTTTCCTAGATTTAACCAATATCACAATTCCATTTGAACTATCACATAAAATAATTCATATTTCAAACAGCTTTCTTATATAAGCCCCCAATTCCAATTTCACTTACAATAATTTAAGTCCAAAATAATTCTGTTAACTTCAGTGGAATTAGTCCTGACTTCATTTTTGTAAGTGAGATCAGAACCAAGTCCTAAGAAAGACAAGCTAAAACTTAATCTTACTTATTCACATTGATTTAAATATTGTCTGAATAAGCTTCAGCTCAGATATCGTGAAAGCATAAGGTCAGATCTTCAACTAATGTAAATTTACACAGGAATGGATTGGGTCCATGTTGTCTAGCAGAAAAAAAAAGGTTTATTTTCATTTTTTCATGTATCTGGTGAGGTGGGAGTCTACCCATGAAAGCTCATGTGATAAATAATGTGCTAGTCTTTAAAAGTGCAATAGGACTCCTTGTTTGTTTTCTTTTCACCAAGACAGATGTAGAAATTATATCTCAAGAGGCAAGTGTCAGAATGATTTCAGACACAAGACTAAACAGGGTCTGTGCCTGTGGATTTCTTAAACTGGGGGGAGGTAAAAATCTCAAAAACATAAAAGATGAGCTTTCTGCTATGAACAGTTTCAAAATTCTTTATGGATTAATATAAAGAGTACTATTCAGACCTCTCTCTACCCATGAATCCTACTAAACAATTCCCCTGGACCATTAAAACTCTAAAAGTATTAGTTGAAATAAGCCTAAATAAGAACATGAAATAAATCCACAAAAGCCAGGAAATTTGGAGATAAAGCTGAACTTCCCAATTTCCCCCATTGTACCTATATTTTACTTGCATACAGATAAAGCCATACATTTTCCTCAGTTAATAGGATCAAATCCCAAATGACACCAGTGGAAGTTCTTCCACTGAGGAGAAGATATGTTCTCCAGAGCATGAGCAATCACCTGTAGCATTGTTTGTAGTCTTTTGCTGTGCCTGGATGCAAAAACATAGGGTATAAATGTGTTTTTGTAACTGTAAACCACCAAATGCACTATGACTTGAATATATTTTTGCAGTTACACTTTCTTTTTACGTTCACGACTGAGATAATTAACAAAAGCGAAAATCCTCCATTGGCAGCATATACTATGGGAGTTGACACAATAGATTGCTAGATAATTCAGTGCTTGTGCTCTAACTCTCGTATGTATGTATATACAAAATTGTAAAAATGCTTGTTAATATTTCACCATTAGACATCATCAAGGACATGGTGCTAATAATTCATGAATGCTGTATGGTTATTGGTATAGTTATTGTTGGACTGTATTAAGTCATTGGGCTGTTCACAGTGTGAATGTGTTGGTTTAGTTTAATAGCAGGAGGTTAGGAAGTAATCAGGAAGGACGGACAATGGCTCCATATAAAACATCTTGTTAAAATACTTGGATTAAGCAACAGTGGCTGAGCTATTCATAGAATCATAGAATAATAGGGTTGGAAGGGACCTCACGAGGTCATCTAGTCCAACCCCCTGCTAAAAAGCAGGACCACTCCCACTAAATCACCCCAGCCAGGGTTTTGTCTAACCAAGCCTTAAAAATCTCCAAAGATGAAGATTCTACCACCTCCCTAGATAGCCCATTCCAATGCTTCACCACCCTCCTAGTGAGAAAGTTCTTCCTAATATCCAACCTTGACCTCCCCAGCTGTAATTTGAAACCATTGCTCCTTGTTCTGTCCTCTGTTACCCTCGAGAACAGCCTAGCTCCCTCCTCTTTGGAGCAACCCTTCAAGTAGTTGAAGGTTGCTATCAAATCTCCTCTCAGTCTTCTCTTCTGTAGACTAAATAAGCCTAGTTCCTTCAGTCTCTCCTCATAAGTCATGTGCCCCAGCTCCCTAATCATTTTTGTTGCCCTCCGCTGGACTCGTTCTAATTTGTCCACATCCTTTCTGTAGTGGGGAGCCCAAAACTGGACACAGTACTCCAGATGCGGCCTGACCGGTGTCGAATAGAGGGGAATTATCACATCCCTCGATCTGCTGGCAATACTCCTACTGATGCAGCCTAATATGCCATTGGCCTTTTTCGCAACAAGGGCACACTGTTGCCTCATATTCATCTTCCTGTCCACCATAACCCCCAGGTCCTTTTCTACAGCGCTGCTACTTAGCCGATCGGTCCCCAGCCTGTAGCAGTGCATGGGATTTTTCCATCCTAAGTGCAGGACTTTGCACTTGTCTTTGTTGAACCTCATGAGGTGTCTTTCGGCCCAGTGTTCCAATTTGTCCAAGTCTCCCTGGATCCTGTCCCTGCCCTCCAGAGTATCTACCATTCCCCCCAACTTGGTGTCATCCACAAACTTACTAAGCACGCAGTCTATTCCATCATCAAGATCATTAATGAAGATGTTGAATAGAACATAACTGAAAGATACCTACTACTGTGACTCCATCCAAGTTACATAGCTAGTTTTGACAGTGGTTGGCATCCAACAGATCAAAAGGACTATAAACAGTTACTCCATAAAGAGGGGCCAGGCAATTATTAAGAAGCTGTTTGCAGGGAAGAGATTGACAAACACAGTACCCAATGTGGAGACTGAAGCAATTATGAATTCCTAGGCTTCCAACACAGGGGAGAAGATAAGTCCTCACTAAAATAGCCCACAGGTATTGCTCTCTTTTTGTTTTAGAACACTTTTCCCCTTAGGTTATGCTTCATTCCTACTGTTAAGATTAAACAATACTTTGACTTAAGAAAGCTGTTTTGTGTCATTAAAGCCACTGGACACAAGCTCCAAGAGGGAAGAAACACAGGTACACAAACCCTATTGCACCTTCTGGGTATGCCCAGTTAACATACGGAATAATGTAGCTCAGGACCTGGTCTAAGAATGTGAGACTATTAAGATTCAACCCTGAGAGAGGTGAAGGCTCAAGGACTAAGACCTAAGAGCTCACTCTTAAAGATCCTGGAGGAAAAGTCAGAGATACTACTAGTCCTGTAACTGTGACAGACCTTATGACATAGCTTCACTGACTTCAGCAGGGCTGCACTGATTTGCACCAGCTGAAGATCTTGGCCTAAATCTGTATTTAGGATATTTCATATGCTTGATTGCCTCTGTAATAGCACTGGAGGGCTTATTTCAATGGGGTCATGGACACAGCTCTTCAGGCTGTTTCACTTATTAAAGCAACATTAGTTGAACAGTTATATTCATATATACTACCTAACATCAAAATGTAAGTTAACTAACATTTTGAAGTAATAAAGATATCTGAGCAATATGCATGCAAACTTTTATCATATAACAACTAGCAGGTGTATATGTATGATGAGTAAAGCGGGGGACAAGAGAAGTTTTTTGAGTTCATTGCCTAACATTAAAATCTCTTCAAGTTGAAAACAATACAGTATCCCACATCCTAGCCCCAAATGAATTTGGGGCTCAAGAAGATGTGCATTGATTATATATAACAATGGTCCCTAAAATGTGGGATTTTCTCCCCTAAGAAATTAAGGAGGAACATTCAAGGAGGTGCATGATGGGGCCTGGGCTAGCCTCCCCCCCCCAAGAGGATTGCCGTCTAATGCCACTCCACCTCAGCCCAGTACTGCCCCAGATCTACCTTTAGCCCCAGCTCCTCTGCTGAGCCAACTGTACAATAGTGGAGGGGAAACCTGGATGGAATTCTTTACTGGTAAAGTGAGGATGCAAAAGGAAAAGTTTGGGCACCATTGATATAAAGGTTGATATTCTTGCCATAGTTCAAGTGATAAGAACAAGTAGCACAGTAACTAAGAAGCCATTTCATAGGGATTGTTAGCTTTATTCAATACAAATTAACATCCTCGCTATAGGAATTTTACTAAAACACAGTGTGTGGAAGACAAAAATGACTAAAAATAAAACCAAAAAAAAATTACACCAAAGATTGAACATAAAATATCCAATAGTGTCGAAAATAGAAGGATCATTTACTTCTTAAGACAAGCACAGAATTCCAAGCAATGCTTGACTTCTGACTGACTCCACTATTTAAGAAATATGAAAATGATTATGGATTCTTATGTCAGTGGTAAAGTAAAAGTGGCTGCAAGGAACATGATGATAATAAAAGCAGATTGAATTTTCATGCATTAATGATCTCCCTCTAAAAGCTCTGATCAGTAACAAAGACCTATAGGACCAAGGATCACAGACAGAAATGTTATAATTCAGATGCCAGTATAACAGGGTTCTCAAACTTTTTTTGGTCAGACCTCCCCTCCCATTATAACCTCACAACCCTGAGTGGCATGGCCCCCAATTTGAGAACTCTTGCAGTATAACTTCACTCTTTTGCATTCTTTTTTCCAAATTTAGAATAATCCTACTTGCTGTGCTTGTGTATGGTACCACATATAATAAAATCACCCATTTTCTAGTAGTATTGCTCTTAGTGAAATACTATAATAGGTACCGTGAAAAGTCTTGATTAAAGCTGGTCAAAAAAATTCTGATGGAACATTTGTACAGCAGAAAATTGCATTTCTTTGCAATCAAAACTTCCTAGAGAAATATGTCAATATTGACAATAATTTGTTTTTTAAAATATTGGGAAAAAAGCATTTTAATAAGGTTGATATATTCTATTTTAACATTTTCAGGATAGATACTTATAATTTTGAAGTAACTTTTCATTTAATAGTTTTTTAAATTAAAATGTTGAAAACACATTTTATCAGAACAATGCTTCAATTGACCTGAAATGGACTCTTTTCTGAAATTTGTTTCATGGGAATTTTTTTTCTTCCTATGTAGAGTGACAACACAGTAAGAAATGCAGAATTTCCTGCAAACTGGAAAAGCAGTTCTATTCTCTAGGTGATGTTGCAGAGTATTTGTGCTTTGAATTAGTGAAAATATACTTTTTGTAATGTTTTATGAAATACAACTTTTGTGATGCAACAGTTTTATACGGTTATGTTTAACCTAGTTGAGGATTTTTTTATTATCTGTTTAAAAATGAGTATTGCTTAAGCATGTATAAATGCAAGAGCTTTTCTTGAGCAATTTGAGGGTGGAAGAAACACAAGATGAATTAAGAGATATTGAAAGAGCACCATAGCCAATCATAAACATCAGCTGGGCACTCTCTATTTGTATACCTACAGCATAAAGGTCCCTAGGTTTGAGGAACAGAAGTACAGTCAAATCTGTCTTACAAACCGATTGGGTATTGAGGAGTTCATAAAATTGAACACCTCAGAATTATAGCTGTCCCTGATCATAAATTACAGTGTGGAGCACTGCATCACTTTCTTCTTGTCATAGAATTGAAGGACAGAAGAGACCATCTGCTTTGACCTCCTGTATATCACAGCCCTTCAATAGCACTCAGTACCCACCCCAACCCATGACCAGACATTGGACCAAAGTATTACAACCATCAGGAGACTAAACTATTGTATTCCACAGGCAGAGAAGAGGATAGACTGCACCCGTTCCTGAGGCCTTTGCAATGGCAAGGAACTGATTTAGTGGTCTATAACCAGATAGCTCCACCAAATGATCCACACTGCAAAGGAAGATGAAACAAACCTCAAATCACTGATTGTATATCTGGGGCATGGGGGAGCAAGGGGATTTCTTCCTCATCCTTCAAACTATTGCAAAGTGAATTGAAGGGGATCAGAATGTGACAATCTGAAGAGATATCGACTTATTTTTCATCAACATCACTTTTGTGATGTGATTTCTCCTTCCAAGTCAGGAAAAAAAATGTTTCTGAACACCCCCAATCAGTTTTACAAAATGTCCTGTACTGCTAACTCTTGGATTCATTTCTAAGAGAATTTTAGAAATGTGGGATTCAGAAACTGGAAGCCTCAAAGTTTAGAATACATGAAGAACTGGAAGATTCTAGACCAAGGCTCTGCAAACCGAAGCTCTGGAGTTGCATGCGGCTCTTTGGTTGCTCTCTGCTACCGGGGAACCCTGAGAGTGTCCCATGCCAGGCTCTGGGCTCCCCCTGCCACCAGGGGATTCTGAGGGAAGGGGAGGAAGTGGCGCTCCTGATTCTGGGCTCTTCCCCTCTGCCAGGGGACACTGTGGCATGCACCTAGCAAGAGGCCAGACCCATTGTGGCTCTCAAAACACTTGGTTATTGAAGGAATTTCTTAAAATGGCTCTTCTTATCTTACTGACTCCTGTTCTAGACACACAGGCTGTACTTTGCCCTGATAATAACTAAAGCTCTTTTCCCCAAGACTCATACTGAAATTGCTGAAATATATGTGTATCGACTAGCGGAGCTGATATCTGAAGGAGACCTTGTGTGTTCCAGGAGAAAACACCTGTATTAAGAAGTTTAGCTATGTATTTTTTTCCCTTCAACTCTTTTCTAGTTCAAGTTGAAGGTGCAGCTTTCCCTTTGGGCATTTTGTTGTTGCTGGTAACACAGGATACACATATGCCACCACAGAGGGAATCTGATAAACAGGAAAAATGTCACAATACTGAAAAATACCTTTAAGAAACTCTGAAAGGCTCATACTTGTCTCCATGAAGCCAATCCCTAGCTTTTCCTCTCCTTTTTGGGGAGGGCACTATGTGACTTTAAGTGCCAGTCAGTGGGAGTTGTAGGTGCTCAGCACTTTACAGGATCAGACCCTAATTACAGAGGAGTGCCTGACATGAGCCATTCAAGGGCACAAAAAAGTGGGTCCTTTCTGTGTCTCCCCCTTCACAAACACAGTTCACACTTATGTTAGAGATAGCTAGGCTTTGCTCTTCATGGAGTTTTCCTTCATTCTTGTTATTACATCCTTGAGAAAGATACACTTTAACAATGCACTTTTTAAAATTCTTGTTCTTCCATCACATTTATTGTACTGATATCATTTTCAGTTAAATTATCATATTGACTAGAGTTGTGTGAGAAGAATTTTAGGTAAGATTAGGCAAGAATGAGCTGATACTGCCTGCAGGACTGAGTTTTGCTTGATTTAATTTTGGATTTAATTCATTTGATGACAATCATCACTTGGGGGGGGGGGGGGGGGCTAAAGAAATCCTTTAAACAATGAGGCATACACAGTGTCATATCCTACATTCCTTGGATAGGGCATCATTCAAAGTCCTTTCAGGCAGATTGTGCACACCCTTCCAAAATAGCTTTAAAAGGGTTTTGCAAATGTCATTGTCATAACTGCGTCACAGGATTTTTCAGCCTCAGAAGTTTGAACAGGCTCACAAGTGAAGAATACATCTTACTGTAAAATTACATGCAAGATCCAACTTATGTGGAGTCACGACTGTTTGCATCTAGTCACCCTGAGGTAATTTAAAAAAACAATATCAGTATATATAAATGAACTGGAACAGCAAGAATTCAACAACCCAATTTCAATATTTGCATTATTTAGAAAGTTACATTATTCTAAGAATGCAGTGAGTACTCTTGCAGTAAGATAGTACTCAATCTCAGGATAGCAGAAACTAGGCCCTGTGGGAGCTATGCTGCTTTGTGGAATCTGTTTGAATTTGAAGACTGATTATGAGAGTTTTCAGTTCAAATCAGGCAGCTGATATCCCTCTACTTTGGACTGTGCCTCGTTTTGTCTCCCATACAAATGTCACTGGATGAGGTGATCTGAGTAATGACTTTCTGATTTGCAGTATATTATTCAGCCATTAAATATCTGTGTCTGTATAGAGTTCTAGAGAAGGGTGGTGCCTGGTAAATAACAGAGATAAAACTGAGCCCTCAAGGTATGTGGAAACTTAATTGTTAGCACTGCTTTTTGTAAGTGATTTATATTTTTTGGATTTTTTTTTTAAAGGAACTAGCTCCTGTTTACAATAGATTGATGGTCTGAAAGATTTATCATGTAGTTATGGTCAGTAATTTGAATGCAATCTGAATTAAAAAGGTTACACTTTGTTGGTGACTTCTATGTCCAATGTATTCAGATAACACATAATATTCCAGCATGGCAGTATCAACCTAAAATGCAAACCATAATCTTTATATTCTGTACAACACCAGTACAGCACAGCATTTTTGCAGTAGATGTGTGAGACAAAATAGAATAAAGCACATTCTTTCCATAGCTACAGTATGTTGGTACCATATTACAAATAACTTGTTTTTCCTCAGTAAACTTAGCAGATATGTGTTACAGCAACACAATGCATATTTGCAGTCATTTTTCACATCTCTCACATAAAGAGAAACTGAAAAGATTGGGATTGCTTGTCTTAGAAAGGAGATGAATAAGGCAGGACATGATAAAGATATATTTTAAAAATGAGAGGCATTGAGAAAGTAGAATGAGAGCTTCTCTTCCCACTACCTCAAAATACAAAGGAAGAGACAAGTAATGAAATTAAAAGAGGGCAAATTCGCAACTTGAAAAAGGAAATACTACACACAATGCAGAATCAGACTAAGAAATTGATTGCCACAGAAGTCCATTGAGGCCAGGAGCTTAGCAAAAATCACAAAGATTCTAGATAACTCAGGAGATAATAAATGATAACACAAACTTTGGAAGAAATGGTAAACCTTGTGCTTCAAGGTTTGAGACATTCTTTAATTATTAGAGATCAGAATGAGAACTAATATGGGAATAGATTATTCCACTTCTTCCTCCTGTGGGATTCTCAGACTGTCCTCTGAAACTGCTGGTACTGACCTCTGCTGGAGACGTGATACTGGACTAGATGTATCTCTGGTCTGATCTCCTATGGCAGTTCCACATTTTAAAACCCTGGCTGTAGTTTTATTCAATTTAGAAACCATGAAAAACACTGACTACCAATACCAATATAGGTAACACCCCTTTCCCCCCCAGTTGTAAGGGGTTTTCCATTGTACGTACAATATAATTCTGCCACATTCTCTGTTCTTGGTCATCTTGTTCTTCCCTCTTACCATGGTATGTGCTTCCCATTCATAAATTCTAATCCACATTTGGTTCTTGAATAGTCAGTGGTACGAAATCAGAGCTTACTTTCCATTAGGACTTAAGGGAAGTTCAGAGCAGTATTCACTGCACCTGACTTCCGAGTCTCAAAAACCAGGAACTTTCTGCATTATTCATGAAGATTCTTGTGTCTTCTGATCCAAGAATCCTATAGAACATAGATATGTTCCCATCTCTAGTTTTTCAAAGTACCGTGGTAGGGACTCTCAGGTCAGTTTGGTCTCCCTTGCTGAAGGGTAGTACTGGAGGATACTGGCATGGAGGAGAAGCTCCATGATGCTAATTCAGAACCTTAAGCCAGGTCAGTCCAGTACTCTCTGGTCCTTGGCCTAAAGCATTGCAGCCAAGTATGTATCTTTCACATTTGTTTGCCTGTTTAAAAGAACAGCCAGCCAGATTCTCAGACAATTATTGTTTAAGCATTTAAATATTGAATGCCAGGCTTACAGTATGGACCAACTTTGTCTGGACTAGTTCCCACACCTTGTAAACTGATGCAGGCAACCATCACCATACTATGTCCCAGGGCAAGTGAGTGGCATAGTGGTGGTGAATAGAACTACTTACAGCATCACTGACTGATTCCTATTATCTTGTAAAAGGTTTGTGCATGTCGTAGTATTTATGAGCAGGATTGTTCAGCAAAAAATGTAGGACAAATTAGCTGCTTCCCTTAATTTCTTTTGATTTGAGCTATGTGTGCAAATGTCCAATCTCTCTATTCTTCTCCATCTTGTTGCTTTTGCTATCAGTGCTGGCATATGTCCAGGTTTGTTAAAAATTGACATTATTTGCAAATAATTATTCTAAGCTATAACTTGATATTATTAACATTACTATACAGTACTGAGTACACCTGCAAACCATTTAAGAACAAAAACAGATATTTCTTTTCTAATATTTTCTTTTCTAATATTCAAACAGATAAATTGAGGAAACGGCTGTTCATCTTGCCCATGTAAAAATCCCATGGAAGTCAGACAAAGAGAATTTGGGCCCATACTATACTGAAAATATATGAGTCAAAACCTGAGAGTTTGAAGTCAGTTTTGATGGAGCTAATTCATTATATATCCAAAGTTGATAGATTTCATTGAACCAACCTATAGTTTGAAACAGTGATTCTCAGCCACTGAGTCAGGACACATTACTGTGTCACCACACAGTGATAAGTGTGTTGTGGAGAGCCAGGAAGATGGCTGGATTCAGCCTGGGGAGGTGTGTCCTATAGAGTTGCAACAGGCCGCCAAGCATCTTGTGACCTGCAAAAGGTTGAAAACCACTGATTTAAAACACTGTAATCAGTGGGAGCTGTAGGTGTCGGAGAATTCACAAGATTATTTCAAAGCTTATACCTAGATTCTTTTGAGTTGCTTTAGCTAAAACAAGGTTAAATACAAAATTTAGCTTTTTCAATCCCAATTTTGCTTTCCTTAACTTTTATACATTTGTATATTATACACAAGGCTGTTTAAAATTATTTTGAAAACTAAGGTAAATTATTCACAGGGTGTGTGTGCATGTGTGTCTGTATATAGAATGTGTTTCTCAAGCAAAAATTTACCCAAGCCAATATTCAATTGAAAATATAAATAGTTTGGGGCCCTGAAGTGCAGCACATTCTTTGCAAAGTAAAATATTTTTATGAATTATAAAATATGAAGTTGGAGCAGGTTCATGTTTAACAAAGAGATTGTATGAAGGCTAAAAATGAGGAAAGCTTTACAATTCTGGTTTCAGAGCAAATGGGAAAGAATTCAATACATTCAAACATGCCAGCCTGTTGCCTCTGGAATAGAATAAACTGCATTAAATGACATCTCTGTGTGCAGGCTGCAATTATTATATTAGCCCAAGTGTAGTGAGCATGAAACTTACTCCACCCACACAAAGTAAACATACTTGTGTTCTATGCAAGAGAAGATCAGGGAGCTGAAATCCAGCTGAGCATATGACTTAGTACGTTCTGTCTGGTTTCCAGACCAAAAGAAGCTATGTGCATCTTAAAATAGAGGAAGAATAGACAACAGAAGTTAGATCCTCAGTTGATGTAAACTGGCATACCTCATGTGAAGTAACTGGAGCACTGAAAACTTACAAGAGCTGAGAATCTAATCCCTGAATATTAACTTGCTGGGATGAAGCAAGAAATCTTTTGCTTATATGCAATACAATGCTTATATCTATGAATCTAATCATTAGTACCTAATCATCTTATTTAATGTTAATTCCATTGAGATGAACAACAATTTAATATATAGAAGTTCTTAGTTTATTTTTACCGCATGCTCTTTTCAATGCCTACCAATATCCACTGGGCTTGCAAGAAAGAAGGCTTGGGTTTTATTTAGTTAGGTAAACTCTCTCCAATTACATTCTTAAATAGCAAGTGTAATAGAGATGAAGACTGGGTATATAATAAAATGAAACTAAGAAATATGTAACAAAACTACTACAACATGGGCCAGACCTTTCTTTGTCACAGAAGAATGAATCAAATTGTAAATACTTTCATCACAATTAGATTTGAACTTGACATCAAACTTGCTAGTAGTACTTTACCTGTATATGTCTATAGGCAAGATAATATGCAATATCCTAATTCACCAGATCAAATTAATAAACAATGGTTTACATGTCCTGTTTCAATTCCTTGGGCATCAGTTTGGTATATTTTTTTTTTAATAATAGTGTAGAAATATTCATTTAAATTTTACATTTGAACAAGATGATAAAAACAAGCATATGAACAAACCAATATACAGAGTTCATCATGAAAGTACAGCCCTCTTTCATGTCTCAACAGATATTAGGCATAAAATGAAAACAGCCCCATTGACTGCAATGAAGCTGAGCCTATTTACGCTACATCAGAATCAGATTTTCATTTAGTACTCTTAAAAGTACTTAAGGGAGATATTACAAGGAATATCAATTGTAATTCAAGGTTTACCTTCAAACATTAGTAACAGAATTAGGGCAAGTCTAACTCTCAGTCTTGAACCATTTAACAGAATAAGAACTTGAACTTGTACTCAGAATCAACACCTTAGAATTTTGTACAGGATCCTGACCCTTTAAGTGGCCAAGAGCCTAAATTTCCAGATGGTTTCTCACATTACATATACTATATTTTACATTTACATCAGTCAGAGATGGACACTAATCCTTTGAGATCACTGAACTCTATAAGACTTCCAGTGATTTGTCAAACCATCAGTTTGCACATCAGTTGGGTTGATAGTCATTCCGAAGATGCATTGCAGTGGGTTCAAAAAACTGGAAGAAAAGATTTAAGAGAAATTTTAGTCATGTGCTGCTGACAGTGCAGTCAACCAGCAACACAGCTCAGCTACTATTGATTCCCAGCTGTCTTAGCAGGCTTAAACGACTAACATATTGTAAGGGAGAACGTTCTCAGGATTAGAAGCAATGTTCGCTACTGGGATCAGCAAAGCTCAATTCTAAGTATGCATGATAATGACCCTCGTTATTTCTTTTGCAGTTCATTTGATTTTCCAGTATTTAAAGTGGAGCAAGACACTATATATATTGGGAGAGTCAGAGTCGTCTTATAAAGGTTAGCATATTATTATTCCATTTGCTACCCTACAGTTGTGTAGAGTTGGCTGGTTACCTAGCTCAGACTTAGCAGAATTCACTTATGCCTTGAGTAGAAAGAATTAATATATCAAAATGACCATACATGTTTAAGACAATAATGAATGTAAAAGTTAGTAAGATAGTATTATAGATTATAATGCTGAAAATGAATATCCAAGCCATCATTCATCACAAATGGCTAAGCCAAAAGTAAAATATAATTTATGGAAAAGTGTATGAAAAATACCTTGTCTATTTGACTAAACTCTTCACTATTTGAAACACTGATCAACTGTTCCTATTTTCTTTTTTTCTAGATCTGATTCAGGATTTCTGCCATGTTATATGACTCTAGTGAAAAGATTTTCTCAGTTGTGTATGTCTTTTGGGAGCGAGTGAAAAGTGAAACATGAAAAATTATTTCAGACATTGCTAATTAAGACCAGTGTGGACAGGGATTACCAACATGAAAAAATTATTTCAGTCATTGCTAATTAAGGCCAGTGTGGACAGGGATTACCACCTAAATCAACCTTATTAAGTCAACTTAAAGCAACTTAATAAGGTCAACAAGGGGCTATGTCTACACTAGAAAAGTTGAGTCAACTTTGTTAAGTCAACTTAATAAAGTCTACTTTAAGTCAACTTAAAGTTGACCTTATTACGTCGACTTAACAAAGTTGACTTAACTTTTCTAGTGTAGACATAGCCTAAAAGACTAACAAATTCATTTAAATTTACTGAAATTTAAATAAATGTGTTAGTCTTTAGAAGTGCCACCAGATTCCTTGTTTGTTTTCCTATACTACCAGTTCATGTAATAATTCATTTTATATATTTGTTTTAGGGGAACCTGAATATGTCACTCTTTCTGTGACATATATAAGTTTTCACTCTATCTGTTGTGAATTCAGTATTGTCCAAATGTGGCCATTCTCTCTGTAACTCTCACACACAAAGCTAAGTATGCTTATAACATCTAGTGCAATGTATTAGGTGGCTTGAAGACAACATGGCAATGAAGCAAACACCTTATAGTTCGCATCATTCTTTTGTCCCATCAATGGTATTTATATGAAAGAGAAAAAAGTCAAAGGAAAATTTAAGATATTAGAAGAAAAATTTAGGGCTTTAATGAATGTCTGAAAATGATAAATTAATCATTGACAGATTATCCTACAGGCATTCAATTTGCATCATATGCATTTTTTTCTATCACCAAAAAATGAGGCTTGGAATACTGAGGACAGGACATTGTGCTGTTTAATGCAAATCTTATAAACAGAGTTAAGAAAAGGGGGACAGGCTATGTATGTCTGTTCAACTTCAGTGCGGTAAATAAAATGCATCTGGGTAATAGATAGAACAGTATTTAGAGATTATATAATGTAAGTATCGTCAATTTTCTTTCACTGTTCAATATTTAGAATGTATCTTGAACTTAACTTTTTCTAGGAAACACAGTCTTAGGTCACGTCTATACTGACAGCAGCAAATTAGGTTGAACTTCTTAGTTTGATTGAGGGGTCTGTGAAGGCCAGCTCAGTCAATTGGGAAGTCGATTGCTGAAGTCCACCCTCTCAAATATAGTAGCACTGAGTCAAAGGGAGGGCATTTCCCTTCGACTCAATGCAGTGGAGCTGCTGTGGAAAATGGACATTAGGAAGTGAAAGAAGTTACTTTAAGTAACTTGCATCTCTCCCTTCAACTGCCACCAAAAATAGCTTTGAGAACTTCTCCAATTCTGCTCGAAGTTCATCAATATATAGAAAGGAAAGTTTTAATTTCTCCCTTATGAACAGCATTACTACCTTATCTTCAACACATGCTTCTCACTCGATGCTAATCTATATTATTTTAAAATTTCAAAGAACTAAGTAATTAAAGTTTGAAGGCTAAATTTAAAAAAAAAATGCTGGCCAACTAAGCATACTTTCATTCAGTAATGGTTGAACACTATTAAAGGCTAATACTTACTTCCATAGTGTCTTTTGAAAGATAAACAACCCAATATACTAGGTTGAATCCTGCAAATGCCACTGGAAAGAGGATCCTGGAATACTGGTCTATTTTACTGGTTCCTCCAATTGGTGGTGGCAGTGGTGGGGCAGGTGGAGGACCAGGCATTGGTTGACCTTGAGATGCAGTATTGCTCATTATGCTGGCTTCAGGGGACTGATCTGCCTGAGAGGTCATGGAATTCATTCGCTTCTTCAGGTTACAATTGGAGTCAGAGTGCTGTGGGGAGACAACATGTTATTGTACAGTTATCAGATTCTCAGCTGTAAGATTTGAGATACATATGCAGTTTCTTTCAACATAGTGAAATTTGGTTTCCTTCTGCCTTTCCACTTGGCTTTTTTACTTTATTTATTTATTTATTTATTTATTGTATTCTTCTTTGCACAGTTCAAAGTAATCACAACTGTAATATACATAAACATGAAACTGGCCAGAGTCAGTCCTCAGGTGTATATATGTGCATTACTTCCATGAGAGTTATGTAAAGATATCTGAGGGCAATATTTTGGAGAGGAAAAAAAATGTTCTACATATACTACTGTGATTTTCTCCCACAAAAGCTCATGCGATAAATGTGTTAGTCTTTAAAAGTGCCACAGGACTCCTTGTTTGTTGTGCTATCATTATATTATATAGGGGTTATGTGAAAGGAGGAAGGATAATTGATTAAGGGGAAAAGCTAGAGGGAAAAAGACAGATAAGAAAACAGAAGAAAATAGGTTAACTGACTGGTTATATGTATTCAAGATGTAAGTCCCATTCTTCTCTTCTATTCCAGTCATTGGCTTATAGGGCCAAATTTTATCCTCAGATATGTGCACACATATTCCATCGGTTTCAACAGAATTTGTATATAGATAGTTGAGGACAGACATAATCTATAACTAAGATTTTTCTGCTACTTTTTATAGCATAATTTATGTTTAATAAGAAGGAAACCCTGCTGTTTTTCATGTTCCGTGGAATAGCATTGACCATCACTGATCACTGATATCAGCATCTGTTCCTGCTTTGTGCCTCTTGCCAATCTACCCATCTCAGAATCCAACCAGGCCATGAAATCCATAAAATTCAGGTGGACCTACTGATACATTCTGTGTTTGCCTTCTTTGTAAAGGATCCAGAGAATGCAAAGTTCATTCTCAAATGTTCTCCCGTCCTGTTTGATTCAGAAAGACTGAAGACAGGTTGACTGTGCTTATTAAGCCTGAATGAACTCTCCTGGAGCTCCGTAACCACCAGGAAGGTATCTATACTCAGTTTTAACTTAATTCTCTATCAATTTGCACCACTGAAGTCTTTTTCCTATGTGAAGCTGTTATTTATTATTTAAATTACTTTGGCACCTAGAAGCCCCAGTCATAGACCAAAAGCCTGTTATGCTAGTTGCTGTAGAAACATAAAACAAATGAAAAATCCTACCCTAAAGATTCCAGTGAATTCACTGACTCTGCTCAGTTTTATCAATTATTATCATAGCTTGTCTTGAGGCTTATAGAAACTGAGGAAGATGTCCCAAGTACCTTTGCTTCAGGGTTATGGATAAAAATGTTGGCACTTAAATTGGGTATAATTGCTGTGGTTGTGTTGGTGAAAAACCTACAGAGTGTTTTTCAATCAGTATCTGCAGAAATAGGATGAGTGAAACTAATGATTGGAGTCATCAGCAATTTAAATATGATGAGATTAAAGGAATACATGTATTGTAAAACAGAGTTGTGATACTAATTCTTCACACAATGCACAGTAAGCCTGCGGAAGTCTGTGGCAGGGGACATCGTGAAGGCTAAAAGTATACTGGGTTAAAAAATGAATTAGATAAATTCATGGACACCACCCTATGCATTGGATGTACATGAATATCTGACTGCCAGAAGCTGGCACTGATGAAGGGAATGTATTACTCAGTAATTGCCCTGTTCTTTTCATTCCCTCTGACACAGCTGGTACTGGCCGCTGTCAGAAGACAGAACACTGAGCTAGATGGACAATTGATCTGATCCAATGCAGCCATTTTTATGTTTTTATATTTTAATTCAATAGAACAGTAAAATGCTGGTAGATGTGTAATTTTGGTTTCAAAACTCTGCAAAATGTATTATTTGGACATTTATTTTTATGAGAATCATTCATTTAAGAACATCCCACTATCTTATTGTCAAAGTTTTATGACTTGATCCTGTAACTGTTATCCCCATGCAGGGTATTTCATTTCAAAGCATAGGCTGTAGGACTGGGACATTAGCAAACAAAGAGATGAGCATTTGTTGAAATAGTCAATCTCTTCTATGGTAATCTATAGGTGCCATCGTGCACGTATAGATAACAAGATAACCTGACCTACTTGGTATTGACAATATGCCTTATGTGTTTGGTAAACAAAAAGGGATGTAAAAGAATTATCTTCTTAGTATTCAGTATTACTGCAGTAAAAATGAAAGAGCACCATACACCTCTCACAAGACGCCAGATTCTGCTCATGGATACACACACTGATTTCCCATTGAAATTGATGCAAGTTGTGTATATGTATCCACCTGCAAAATTTGGTCTAAGAAAACATAAACAGAAGGCAGTGGGAAGAAATAAGCTCCTATCTGCACAACAGATAATGCTTTTTCTGTCTTTCTCTGTTTCTTCCCCACACCCCCCGGAGTTTCTTTCCTGAATTTCAAACCCCAAACCCCTACCCACATTATGTCAAATAACTGAAGAGTAACATGTTTTGCAGATGGATTAAGAAATGACATACATACTGTGGGGCTGTGCCTATCTGGCACACAGCTGTTTGGTTTTTGTATTTTCCACTTACACAGCAAGCAGCAGCCTGGTTTGAAGGGGGGGGGGGGGAGGAGAGGGATCATCCACAGATGTGTCACAGAAACAGAAAGCACTAATCATAATAATCCTTCTCTCTAAACAGACTGATTGTTTGAGCCTGAGCCATTACTTTCACTCAGAGTCACAATCCCGCTCTGCTTTTGTGCCCTGCTTTTGAAACTGGAATGTTGCTAGACACACCGTATTTAGCTTTAGTTCAAGAGACCTTGGTTTTTCCACAGTCCAGGAGAATGAGCAGATTTTTTTTTAAAGCATTTGTTATTTCATCATATCACTAGTCAATAAACAGAACTCTGACATACACAGACTGAACCCAATTCTGCCTTGAATTAAACTGGCGGAAATCAGGATTCACTACACTGAAGTCATGTGGGTACTATGGTGGCTAGCTGGTCCAAATGAGTATATCTACACTGGCCAGTCAACAGACATAGGCTATCAGAGCTCTCACTAATACTCTAAAAACAGTTGTGTTGGCAGCACTTAAAAGTTGCAGTTCAGGCTGGAGCTTGGACTCTGAAGCCCAGCCCACCTTCTTAGGCTTCAGCGCCCAAGCTGCAGTTTCAAAGCACTGTTTCTAGACCGCTAGCACAAGCGAAACCAGCCTGAGTCAGGCTATGTAGACATCATGAAAACAAAATGAGCCCACTGTTTGTTGATGATGCTTTGGCAGCAGGTACACTAACTTTCTTTCTATTGCTCCCTGTTTAATGCAAAGATAGCAAATCCCTTTGTATAGGTAGCTGGTAAAGGGGAGCTCAGGAGGTGATTTTGTCAGTGGCTTTATTAATCTTTGTTATATTTACTTTGCTGCAAGGGTGGGTTATTGGCAGATACTTGCTGGAGGTTGTTTACTGGGGATGTATTTTTCAGAGTTTAGTATTCCCAGAACATGGAATGAGCAGCTCTTTATTTAGTATAACACAAATTTTAAGAAATAAATATCCCTACCATGACAGGACATGCTCTTCACATCAGATAACGATAAATTTGGGGGATTTTTGCCATTACAAGATGCAGGAGACTGCTTTCATTTCAACTTCTCCCTTACTTTCAAGGGCCCACCTGTATATCCTCATTTAGCATAGCATTCACAGAATCCTTGATCGAAGATTCAAGAAGTAGAATATATTCATTAGTACCAGTTTTGGGGTTCTATTGAGCTGTGCTCAGGAGAAGACAGGAAAGGAGAGAGAAAAGGTGGTTTCATGCTCCCCGTATTGGAGCTAGCCCTGGGACAGATGGCACCTGGAACAACTAAAAGTAGTACCAGCACTGCTTTAAGTTACACCTCTGTGGTCTATCCCAATGGCCAGAAATGACCAAGACACATCATTGCTCCAGTCATTAATGGCCAGTTCCTTGGGCATGAACTGAGGGGCAACACATAGAGTTGGAGGAGAAATAGCTGCTTAAGCCAACTTTATGAGCCCTTTCTGTTACTTAGCAATGCAAAAGGGGCAGATGGAAGCCTAGGATTTGGTCTGTTTTGTTGCAATGGACTGTCTTTATCACCACTATCATTGTAAATTATTCTCAAGTTCATACTACAACTCTTTCTCGGCTTGGTAGCTACCAGTGAAGACTCATCCAGAGCCTCTGACTAAACGAACGGCAGCAACAGAAAGTAACAACCTGTACCTCTCTTTCAAATTAATGGATTGAGTTTATGCATGGGGAATTGGGACTGACAGGTTCTGTGATGACTGAGCTCTGAAGAGTTGCTGTAGTCATTCATTTTCTCTATTTGGATATTCTCTTATGAGTGTTTTTTTCTGACAAAGAGCATTGAACCTAGGGCACAGTGATGAAATTTTGCCAAAACACTAAGCAGAAAAAAAATATATGAAGCGTTAAAACTAGCAAGCTATGTTAATCCCTGATTATGGGATGCAATAAAGCAAACTCGTCCAGCGCATCTAAGACAAAATGTCAAATGCTGTTTGTTGATTTGACAAATTGCAAAAGAACCTGGGTATTAAGAATATGTGGCTTATTTGCGGACAGTGAACATTTGTGATGCTGCAGCAAATAAAATAAAAAAATTGTTCCATGCTTCAGTCTGACCCATGTGTGGGCCCTTGCATTCATATGGAGTATCGTGGCCATCTCAGGGATACTGCATGGGCATAACTGTCCAACAGTGTGGATCATATTGCAGAATCAAGGCCTAACTTGATATATAATGACTCCAACAAAACTAAACAGGAGGTACCGAAACCTGCATAGAGTAGTATGGTGCTGTCTAGGCTTAAGGGATATGCAACTAAACTGATACCTCTTGGATGCCCACAAAGCAGCCTGTTCCATCCTGGTTCTGATTGACTTTGCTAGGGTTATCTTACCACAACACAGGAGGCTCTCAGCAAATTACAGGATCAGATCTTTAACTCCAGTTAGAAAACACAGAGTATATATAGCTTTGGAGTGTATGTAACTCTTTATTCTTTGTTGTTATATGGATGCTGTGCGTGTATTATAAATTTTGTGTATATATTATTCTCTGGATATTTCTATTAAAATCACATTAAAATTATCTGTAAGTCTGCATCTCTTTGTATTGTGGATATGTGATTTTGCTGTCAGGGCAGCTTGCGGCATGGTACTAAAATGAGTGCCTTATGTATGTGCCTAGATACCAGCAAACTTTATACCAATGTATATTTGTTCTTATGTGTGTCTCCTTCAGTCACTTACTTTTCCTGTCAGTGCAGTGAAAGAAAAAGAAATCAATGGTAATAAACTCTAAACTTTCAGATAGAAAAATGTGATATTTCTTACTTTCTCTGTAATTTAGTAGGTTAAAGATATAGAATTTTGCTGTCATCACAGTGGAATGAAAATAAATTAGTGCCGAAGCTCAATATACCTGGACAAACACTAAAAAAGAAAAAAAAACCTCATACTCTTTTCCCCCTTTCATCTTATTAGTATACTTATGGATACATGACATTCCTACTAGTGCAATACAATATTAATGAAATCACTAATCAGTAACCTTAAATCCTCAGAGAAATGTATCCTGGAGCCTAAATCCCAGTAGGGGTGTTAGGTGCTTGAACGCTTTTGAGAATCTGACCCCAGACACTACCAACTTGGATAGTAGTAGTAATAATAAATAAATAAATGATAGTTTTCTTTCTTATTTTGGTTGTTGACCTAATGGCAAAAGTACACTCTTTTAGATCCGACTGACAAAAATACAGTCTTAAAACAAAAACACCACTGAAAATATTTACTCTCCCAGCATATTGGGTAAGATGGCCAAGCCTTTACACACACTGGTGAGTACTCACTTAGAAGAGTAGATCCAATAAGGTAATGAGACCAAATTCTTAAGTAACTGATCATCAGTATAAGAGGTTCACTATTTAGTCCTCAATTAGTAACTTTGTCTCCAAAGTTCTACGTTGCTCCCAATGGCTGCTGAGTCCATTACCAACATCTAAAGCAGGTAAGCAATTGGCATAGTGGGCTCCCTGAATGCCAAAATCAGGTCTTGACAGGTAATAACAAAATGTTTTCCATGCTCTTACTGTATCAATACAGTTCCATGATGTAACTCCTCAGAAATCAAATGGACAGTGCTGAGCCTCCAACAACATATGTTTGTTTTTATGTTATTCATGTTAAAGCCAAGTTCTGTTCTTAGATACACTGGTGGCAACCCAGCAATTTAAATTGAATTATTCTGGAGTGGCCCCTGTGAAATTGTGAGCAGAATTCAATCTCTCCACTTGGTGCAATTTTTACAGCTTTTATAAAAAAGAGAAGTGATATTCCTTCATTGTACTGTGCAATCACAGTTGTTTTGTCCTATTTTAATGTGTGCTGCTGTGACTATTAAGATCAGACTGTAGTGCTGTGCAACAATGTCTAAATGCCAGGGGGGAAAACCCTTCATATCTTGAAATACAAAACATTCAAAATATATTTTTATATGATTTCAACTTTTTCTGCCATCTCTGTCCCCCAGCTCTATAGCTCTAGGAAACATTTAACTTTTATGGATCCAAATGATTATCAGTTACTTGCCCTTTCCTTTTCAGCTACACTAGGATTCTCATTAAACATGCCCAATACATTTTGACCGATATAATCACAGGGAACTAAATCCTTTATACTGGACAGACATCAGGTTCCTTTACACTTGAGGAATGTTGCTTAAAGAAAGAATAAGAATCCCCTACTGTCTGAGCCATACCTCTTTGTGGCTTAAGAAAAAGAGCTGCTTGAAAAAGAAACAGCAAAAAGCTTTCACCAAAATATTTCATTGGTAATTGTTATTTAATGGGGGGAAGGTGGGGAGGGGGCAGGGATAGTTCAGATTTCATTTGTTTTTTATCAAAATGTCAAAAATTCTGACCAACTGCACTAGGAAATAATCCCTCTTAAGCTCTATGACTCTCTTGCTGCAAAAGCTCTTTGGATACTGTACAACAGGCACCCGTATAAACTGACTTAGGCGTCTGTTCTCTTTTGTACTGGTGGACCCTAGCTCCCTCTTGAAGTCAATAAGGCTCTAGAGGATTCAGTGAGTATCATAGGGACACCCAGGCAACACTTTCAGGATCTGAGTCTAATGCATAAAGAGAGCTGTGAAGAGGAAACAATATGATTAACATTTAAAACACATATTTGAAAGGAAAAAAAAACAGGTGCACTGCTTACATACACTATAGGTTCTGAGTTTGGTTTTGATCTGCTGGAAAAAATGTAGTTACTGTAAGAATAAAAATGGACTTCTGTCAGGGTCCAGCTGCATTCTCAGCTTGTTGCTGTCCTATTTTGGAGTGGAATGCCCATAGTTTTGTACTTCACACAGGAATCACCTGCAGCTGACATACAATGAGCCAAATTCTGCTCTCAGCTAACTGATGTAAATTCAGAATGACTCCTTGGCAGCCAGTGGAGTCACTCTGGGTTTATATCACTTCCCTGAGAGTAGAATTCAGCCCACTATGTCTTATTGAAACCAACGGAGTCCAAAGACTTAATGGAAGTAGCAACTCCACTGAGCAGAACAAAATAGAATTTGGCTCTGTGTTGTCTCTACTTTTAGATTACAGAATTTGGTGGAGGATTACATAACAATATATTAGCAAGATATTTTGAATAAAACAGATATTTGAATAACAGTAGCTATCCCAAAAGAGGAGAGGGACACTTTTACAGTATTGTGAATGACTTTTGTAGTAGACAAAATTAGATTTGGAATTGTCTGAATCCACTTTAAATTCATGGGTTTAGAACTACTCAAGCAACTAATGCATTTAAATGGCTCTTTGAATTTTCTTTAGTACTAGGTTCTTACTCTGTGGTTCTGTCTGCTATCCTGGATTTTTTGGAGGGGTGTGAGGGAGGCGGGGAGGATGACTATCCCATCATTGCTATTCCACCAGGAGACATGTTTGAGTAGATAGGATATGGATATATACACCACCATGTCACTTAGACTGGTTGAGGTAAGTTTAGATGCCATGACGGCAAAATTGCTGGTGTCTAGCACAGACACTACCTATTTGTAATTTCTGCACCTAGGCTCTCCAGCAACTTGCCCAACCTTAACATCGTTCATCAGTTTTCATTGTCTAAGAAGTAACCTCTACTAAGACAGAAAGCAGATAGCATTCTATCTATTGACACACACAGCTCACTACATTTCTTCCTGAAACTCCCCACTGATAAAACAAAAACCGTGACAAACACCATCACCCCCTCCGCCCATTATAGTGGAAGAAAGGTCTTTTTACTCTAAGGGAGAAATTATATACAACAGAACAGAAAAGGCAAGCAGATTTGAGAACATAGGAGAAAGTGAAGATTTTTAATTAAGGGAATTCTTTTAATCACATGAAGTAGAAAACTTGGTGGTGACTTAGGAAGATGTGGGTTTAGAGAGAAATTTTCCTCTTTAGAAAGCTGTTCAGGGAGACTAGCAGAGGGCCTGCTTAAAAAACAATTCTGAGACATGCAAAGGATGTCTTAGTTTAATATTGTTGCAGGACTCTCTGTCTTCTCTAAGATCTAGAACAAGAAGAAATAGACCTTGCAGAAATCAGAATGAAACAGAAATATGAAAGAAAGCAATGAGATGACTTAGAATCTGATAAAGAGTAAGGAACCAAAGTATAAGAACTGGATAAAAAACAGATAGGACAAGGCTCTTTAAAGAGAAGGAAAAGGAGACAAGCTCCCAAAGCTACAGCATAAAAATAAGCGAGTGATATAGCAGCAGCACACAAAACACCTTCCTTAACAACCTTTTAGATCCTACTAATTCCCCTGAAACCAAGACTGCTTCCTTACAAGAATTTTCCCAGCATACCTTTATTGGGGTTTGGCCCTTTAAATCTGACAGAGTCAAACAGCTGCAGTCCTAAAGAAGCCATTTTTTGTGACTGTTTGCTACAATTCCTTCTTGTAACTGGTAAGCATTCATGGGTTTTTGTTTGTTGGTTGGTTTGGTTTTTATTTTGTTTGGTTTTATTTGTTCCCTTGGTTTTCCCTTTCCTATTCCTGAGCAGCCTGGCACATCCTTAAAACAAACTACCAGGGTGGAAGTGTAGCAATGTTCCACTGGTGTATACAGTGACCCTTGATTCTCTAAAGATGCAAACTCTTAAGTTTTGCTTGGGGTGAACTTTTATGCATGGCCATCTGCAATCTTTCAAACTTTTTTTCTATAAGGTTTATAGTGTTTGCTGATTGATTTTTTTTTTTTGTTCCTTTCATAGTTCTAGATGTCTCATATTATTTGTAAATGGCTCTGTTAAGGAAAATCCTTGTGTATTTATTGATTCCTTCAAGGTCTGACTTTTAGCCTGTGTTCAGCTTGGGCTGCAGAGTTATGGAGACTATGTTAAGTCCTTCAGCAGCCAGGCTTTTTAGAGTCAAGCCATGGCATGACTAGAAAACTAGCTGTGGGAAGCAATGTTCTCAGCTACTGGGATCACACTTTCTTTGCTTTGTAGCACCTGTTGCAGGTTCACCCCCAGCAGACTATGTAGGGAAGGGAAAACTACTAAAATTTGCTTGCTGTAATTGCTCAGTGTGAAGTTAAACTGAACAAATATGGGCCCTTTTTCGGGGAAGCTGAAACTGCTCTGTGATCTGCACTAGAATGCAAAAATAGGGGAGTTCTTCTGTGAAAGGCAATGGCTCAGTAATCCCTCTTCCTTAGCTGGATTATGCATCATTGTATCTTCTCTGTAAGAGGGAGCAGAATCACATCCAAAACACTGGATAGTAAGTTCCAAAGAGGTGGAACTTGTTAACATGCAAGGCACTGACTACAGCCGTATGTACTGGATAGCAAATTTCTGAAAACTAACATGAGGACTCAGAGAATCAATGAAGAGGCTGAGAATAAAGTGCTAATTGGATTTTGGTATTCAATTGAACAATTGCAATATGAATGCAATGTTCTCTTCTCTAGAGACTCTTGAGTTAAAAATTGAAGAGTCCTGCTAAATGCTCTGTTCTGGGAGCGTAGGGCACTCAGCACCTTGCAGGATCTGTCTCATGATGCCTTTGAAATATGGGCTGTGGGAGGGCAGGGCCTCCTAACTTGAACTTCTGGGAACAGGAAATTGGAATGTCATGGAGCAAGTTTTCCTGCCAAACCTTCTATGGTCACCTTGCCTTATTCAGACTCCTTTGTATGCATCGATGTCTTTAAAAAAAAAAAAAAAGGTAAAAGTTTGCCTACCTATGAAGAGGAGTTAAATCTTTTAACATAACTTTTTTTCTGTTGTGCTTTCAGGAATTTACTTAAGTGTTTTACTGGGTATATTTTGATGCCTCTGCCTACTGTGTCTGGACTTCAAATTGTATAAAATTACATGTTTGGCCTTCTCCAAGAACTGAAGACTTTATGGACCCCTATAACATTGTTCTTCTCTCCTCTTTCTGTCTGCTATTAATTAGATAGATAGATCATACTGTATTTTCTTTAGTATTCTATATCATTGGGTCTTTAAATGGAATAAAGGGTGAAGAACATTACTGAGGAATTCAGACCAGAAATATCTTTCCAGTATAGTGTTCTTTTTTGTTGTTAATCTTTTCTTATGTTAGGTTATGAAAAGTGATCTATTTAACTTAACATTTTGATTTTCACCTGAGTGGTTTCCTGTGGAAAAAAATGATTTTTTTAAGAGAAAGAAAGAAAGAAAGAAAGAAAGAAAGAAAGAAAGAAAGAAAGAGGACTTGGGATCTTTTAATGTGTTCCTAGTTTTTAGGTCTGTAGCATTTTACCTTTGTAGCATTAATTTGCTGTTATAATATACAGCCCATAGGGTATGTAATGTCCTCAGTCAAATGATAATAGTTCTGTCATAACAACTGAGCCTTTCTCAAATGTCATGACATTTGAAAAAAAAAATTATCTGAAAGTTAACAAATATATTATCTGCTTTTATTCTTGTAAGCTTTGATGAGGCAACATTATTAAGGTTTCCTTAGAATAATAAAAATGTAAATATTCTACACACACTTTTATTTACATTTATTTACAAGTTTCATCAAAACTGAAAATCTACTTTTTCATTATCCATTATTGTAAACTTCTGCAAACTTGATTGTACATTACTAGCTTTGCTTCAGTTTTTGAGGGGCTGTTTCTTTAACCTCATTTTATACAATTGGGGTGCTGGAAAAAGCACTAGCTTTCTGAGTTGTAGTGTACAATACTGTTTCTTTTGACTTTCCTAAACATTTAAATATGTCACGAGAATAATTTTCTTTTTTATTTTTCTTTCTTTTCTGGCGTCTATCTTTTTTCCCCCCAAAGCTTAAAAAAAAGAAAAAAAAAATCTTTACTAAAATAAACTGATGGCTTGTCTAGACACATAGTTAGCACGCAGCAAGCTGTGGAATAAATCAACAATATGCTAGTTGTCCTTGTAGACCCTCCTAGCATGCACTTGAAGTTCCCTAGTTCATTTTAATCTATTCTGCTTTTCAAGATTGCATTAAAGCACATTAGGGAACTGATAGAGTGTGACATACTAATGCACTGTAGACCTGCATCCCAGTTTGCCACATACTGTTCGTCTAGACCAATGGTTTTCAAACTTTTTTTCAATCATTTATGCCTGTGACCCAACAATTACATCTTTCAGTAATGCATGCCAGTCTTCCAGCGGCAGCAACAGAGGACACTGGTCTAGACAGGGCCTGAGATTTCTGTGCCTAATCCTTCTCCCACTGAAGTTAAGGAAAATTCTGTTTGTTATTTCAATGGAGAGCAGCAACAAGTTGTATGATTTCACATTTGTTAGTAAATGGACCTGACGGCTCATGAAATGGTTTGGATACACCTAACCAATTACAGTTTTAGCTGTAGTAAAATATATTTAAACAGAAATGTATCAGCTAGGGACTTTGAGATTTGAAATGGAGGAGGAGGATGGCTTTGTGATTAAGGCAGGGGATTGATATTCAAGAGAATTGGGTTCAGTTGTGTTATCCACTTTTTGGGTGACCCCGAGCAAGTCCCTTAATTTCTTTGTGTCTCAGTTCCCCATTTGTAAATGGAAATGACTGTAACATTAGCTTATCTTGGAAAAGTGTTCTGCCTGTAATGAACTGGAATTGGTGCTAATGGGGGCCATACCATTACTTAGAGAGATTGGGTAGTGAAAATATTTAAAACCAATTTTCAGCAGTTTAACATATTTTACTTTTGACAGTATTTCTGTCTATCATGTGTGCTGAATCTTTACCCCTTTTCCTTAAAAACTGCATTTCTGGGTCTTTCTCAAAGCCTCTACCAACATAATTATTTATGCAAGTAATAGATGCCAAGTTTATGTAAAAGCTAATTCCTCTTCCACCAGTTGACCCACTTATGGCATGTATATTACAGTGATCCAGTAGCCATCTAGCCAACACACATTCTCACTCTTTTGCACAGTGTTCTGCAAATTCTGCAATCTCCCTACGATGTGGTCTGCATACGGCTGATTATTTGCCTGAATCACAGTCCTTATAGCCTGGCCCAAAGAAAGTGCATGTGTGTAACACTCTAATGTAGTTTTTCCTTAATTGTTTTGCTTCGAACAAATCAAAATGACTGAGGAAGACTATCTCCACTTAATACAAACAAGAACAAAAAATGAACAGTTTTCACTTTCTGACGTTAGAGCTATAACTTCCTTGATGTTTCCATTGATGTGGCTCAGTTATGTAATCTGTTCCAGACTAAGATCACTTTAATATTGTTCAATTGTTTTGCATTCACTACTTTGACTGTCTCTTCCTATACGATGCTTATTATGAGAAAAATGAGCAATTACCGAGACAATCTCGTCCTCTGCTGGTACAGTTGCTGCTGCTAGGGCTGCAGCCAGTGCTGCTGCCCTGGCTGCCTTCCTCATTGCTCTCTGAGTCTGAAGATTGGTAAAGTAGTTGACAGCTGCGAACTCGATAAGTGCAGAGAAGACAAAGGCAAAGCACACAGCGATGAACCAATCCATGGCAGTAGCATAAGACACCTTGGGCAAAGAGTGGCGTGCGCTGATGCTTAAAGTGGTCATTGTTAGAACTGTAGTAATCCCTTTAAAATAACAGAATAAAAATTAAGGTATTAGGATTTTGCTTATATCCATATTGTCATTAAATGATTATAAATCTATAGATTACACTTCCTATTGTTTCATTACTGTGCTCCCTCTCAGCTAACTTAACAGATAACAAAACACTCCTTGTGCTTCAAATAGTTCGTATTTGTATATCTAAGCATACTGAATAAGCCACCTAAACTGTATGCTGCATTTTTAAATGGTACACAGATGTAAAGTTAAGCTACGGAGTAAGGATTCTTTCTTGAATGATGTTAAAACATGGACATAACAGTAGTACTGGAAGCACCATTTTCTGGAGAACGTACTTGTAGGAATGACGTGAGGAACCACATGTGGCAATTCCCATTCAGAAAGGGAAGGGCTCAGACTTCAAAAATACCTCATTTACCTAAGGGTTAGTGAGAACCATCTATTGCAGTAATCCAGGTTAACATACAACATGTTAGTAATATATAATTTTAGCATTCTTTCTTCCTCCTTCTTGGGGTTGAATTGGAAGGACATAATGGGTCATACTAAACTCTCAGTTGAACTCATGAGAGTTCTGCATGAAGACCAGTGGCAGGATATGGCCTTGAGAATTTTCAGTAAGAACAGGACATGTCTGAGGAATAGTCTCAGATGCAGCATACTTAAATCTTTGGGAAAATATTTCATTGCCTAATTTGATCAAATTGTTTGTAAGATTTACTAAGATATTTCATATGTTTGATGTTGTTTCATGTTCCTGCAAACATGTAGGTGTGGAAAATCCCTATAGCCATTGAGGTCCACATTTGTTCTAACAGAACAAGTCTGAATCTGTAGCTCTTGACCCATATAATGCTCATCTTGTCTTATGAGATACACATGCCAGATTAACTTTCTGCTTATTCTTCCTATTTGGGGTGAGAATTTGATCACTCATGTATTCTCCACATATGACTGATACAGGTAGATGGTATAAAACAAAGATCTGGTGGCATGCAAGCTTCCAAGATCCAAGTTCACTCTTTACTGTGATGTGTGGGTCTGAGGATGCATATATTGAAGTAAATAGGTTGCAGAACAATTCTCTTCCTCCCTCCCAGTGACCACGAAAGGGTGGGTGGGAAGATAGAAGACATTGCTATGCTATGTTGTGTTGATGCATCAATATGTTGTGACTGATGCTGAGCAGTAGGGATGCAGTGTCATGGCATATTGATATAACATCTCATTACAGCATCTGGAGTACTTGACTGGAATACTTTAGGGTTCTCTCTGCAACTCTCCCACAAGATGTAGCTTGTCAACTAGCTGAGGTTGAGTATCATTGTTCCAGTGTCAATATCTGGCAGGTTTTTTAATAAAATGCAAATAGAAAGTATTATAAAGATAAACACTATCTCCCATCCTCCAAATCTGGCAGGCAGTTTTATAACAGAAGTATGAATAAGCCATCTAAAGTTCATGTGTCATATATGCACAAGACTGAACCTTTCAAGATTGTGGGTGCTTAGATTAGAACATGGTCATGTATTATGCAGCAATATTTATTAATGTATGGATGGATTCAATGTCGGTATAATGATTTATCTGTACTGGAATTTAAATGTTAGAAATCTTCCAAATTCCTAACAGTGAGGGCTGAATCATTTTAAAAGGTGATTTTTCCGAAATGCTTTGGACTCACAAAATCTGCCTTGTCTAGCAAAATGTTGAAATATAGCTGAAAATATTGTAGAATAGATTCTTGTCTAGCTTTGGTTTTAGATTTTGAATATTTCTCAGCAAGCTTTAAGAATCTTTTCACTTCTGAGATGTTAATGAATGATAGATCAAAGGTCATATTCTGGCTCCCAATGTGCTACAAAAACAAGAGAAGCTGGGCATATCTATTTGTGCATAAAATTTTCCACCTTGGCTAAATATTCCTATAGAGGGACTCTTTGGGAGGACTCTCATCAGATATGGCATCTGGATGAAGTGGTGAGGCCATGAGCACAATGGAAAGGAAAACTTGCATATAACCCTTAATGGGGCCTACTTAAATTTATGCCCCAAATACCCCTGTTCCTTAGTCTGCTCCAGGCTGGGAATAACACACATATGGGGACATGGATGTTGGCATTCCACTGCACTCTTAGGGATTCAGCATGTTTTCAGTATTGGCTTAGCTTTATATAACGTTAGAATTGATTTCAGCAGACTAGCTTTGATCTCCCATCATTAATTTTTCCTTTCTTCCCTCTTTAAAGCTTTCATTTGGAGAAATTAAGGTGACTCTTCTAACCAAATTCACTTTAGATAATAATAATTATATTATTAGTGTTTTTCAATTTTCTACATGATGGGGTATCAGGCCTTCCATTTTAAACATCTGATTTGTTACTGGGCCTGAAAATTTCCTCTAGGTAGTAAGGAACTCACCTTGCTATTCTTTTGCAGGTGAAAGTCTCTGGAGTTTTGTCTGAATAAAGACCTGCAGGTTCAGACTGTAACTGGGATAAATCCTTCAATCCTTACTCTGCTGAAACTTCCATTATAGCCATTGGACTGAGTCCTCTAAGAACTGATGGATTTGGTCCTTTACGTACATGGGGTCAGGCCTGGTATTACTAATTTTCAGCAAAACTGGCAATGGCACTTGCATTTACTGTGTTTTCTAAGAATATTCCTCTGTTCCTAATTCTGTATTTTTTGTTCAGCCTGAAATGGCTCATAAGAGCTGTCATTTCAGGTGTTTGTACAGATTCAAAAAAATCAGTCTGAAGACATTTACCCAATAGAATGAGCAGTTCCAAATCGCCCATTCAGCTTGTCAGGTAAATAGTATAAATTTTACCAAATATGTTATGATATGTTTCTGATCATCTCAAATTGTTCCATGATGTACACAGTACTGGGAGTGTTATATCATGATGTCAGATTGTCAACCCTCATTTGCTCTATACACGCTGCATTTCAATAGTGATAAAACACCTTTTAAAAGCTGTTATCTCAACTTATCCAAGTGCAAGATTCTTTCCAGTTCTCTCTGAATGCTTCAGAAAATAATTCCCAAGTGTTCAAAAGTGGCATCTAATTTTGAGTTTCACAATGTTTTAGTCTACCTGCAGCTGGGATTTCAAGAATGAACAAGCCATCATAACTTTATTTCAAGTCAATGAGAGTTGTGTGCACCTGGGCCCAAGTCGGCTCACGGTGCCCAATGCCTCAAATATACACATTAATAGTTCCATTTCAATCAACTTAGAACCATAAAACCAAATTCTCCTTCCCTCTGAAGTTGGAGAACCAAAGTTTTAAACTATATTTGAAAACATGACCCTAGATACTAAGACTAAAGTTTTAGTACAAAAGGCAAATGCAGGAGTTTGATCTGTACAAACACTACGGGACTGAGCTCTAAGGAATTTACAGTAATATACCTAGAGTTGGTTGAAAAACTGTATGGGGGGAAAAAAACTCATACAAATGTACAATTTTCCCCGTTTTTCATTGTAAATATTTTTGAGACTTTTTTCTCCAGCTCTAATTATACTTCCATCCTACTCAACAGTTCATTAGTGGGTGTTTTGTCTTTGATGTTCTAGGCACAGTGCAGGTCCAAAATCAATAATGATGTAAAAAGAAAAGCTTAACTTACAAAAGCAAAAAGAAATCAGAGATAAGGATACAAAACATACAGCTTGATGTTCCCCCCCATTAACTCAAGCCATTGGAAAGAAGGTAGCCCAATATCATGAGAAGGAAGCCAAAAAGAGGGCTTGTAGGGTGCCAGTCTTATAAAATTACTTTTCAGAGACTTCTCCAATTTAACACTATAAACTTAATTTTCTTTATTTCTCTTGGTTACCCTTTCCTTGAATCTAAATATTTGTTTTAACAGAAAATAATCAGGGCAATCTCTTGTTCTCAAATCTGAATGATGAATCTTAATTCTAAAATTTTCTGTGCACAAATATAGGGGGAACAGAAAAATCAATCAAAACTAGCCATTTAAATTTTCTGGGTACAGAATTCGGTTCCTGGAGAGATTCTTTTAAATATTATTTATTAGGATTCAATTAATTATTTATTTTTGTTCCCTGGAACCCATTCACATTTTCTTTCTCTACTTAAAAGTAAATCCCCGTCAGACTATAACAGCTGTTCAAAACAGTGGATTCAATACAACTAATGAAATTCATGGTAAAAACATGAATACCAGCTACAGTTCTTGCTGGAACAGATTCTTTGTTGATCCAAAACACAACCTGAGATAGGACAACAGTCATGATGCATGGAATGTATGTCTGAATGAGATAGTAGCCTATTTTCCTTTGCAGATGAAAATAGAGCAGTTGAAGGGAATATTCACCTGAAACACACAAACAATGAAAAATGATGAATAAATGGAATGATAACATGAGCTGTTGTAGAGACTTTAACACAGCGTACCAAAAACTGTTCTAGCTGGAACAGATTCCTTATTAATCCAGAAAGACACCTGAGAAAGAATGACTGTCATAATGCAGGGAGTATATATCTGTATCATGAAGTAGCCCATCTTCCTTTGCAAGTGGAAATAAACTGTCATTATTACATATTCACCTGTTAGGAGACAAGTAGAGCAGCATTATTTTGGCAGTCTATGAAAGAACATTAGTGGATTAAACCCTGGAATGTCTTAAATTAATATGCTGTATTTTGAGAAAAGCGGTGACGAATCATGGGCCGGCTAATGTATGGTCAAGTTTAGCTGATCAGCAGACGCTAAAGTGGATCAACTGACATAAGATTCAGGTATTACTTTGATATGTTGTTCTGCTACTGAAAAAGCAATGGTGGTGAAAGTTACATTAAACTTTGTCGCCCATGAGCAATGTTTTTGAAAACCATTTTTTGGTAGGAAACAAATGGAAACTTTTCAGCAATTTTAGTTAGCAAAAGAAGAGCAAACAGTTGGAGACATACAAATTAGAGTAATTTAGTGGGTTTTCAATGAGTGTTTTATTATATGTCAATTCAACATGGGGCTATGTCTTACCTGTGCTAGATTTAATTGTTTCACTAGAAACTGTTTGTCCTATAAGATCATACTGGAGGAGACTGGAAGATTCTTGAGGTACTTCTACTGAATATAGTGGTCCCTTTTTCCACGTGTAAATGATTTCACTTTTTGGATAGGCATCTGGGACATAATGGAAGAAAGAATTGATATTATTAATTAAATTACAGTAATGCCCAATGGCCAAAATAAATACCATGACTCCAGTGTAGTAGGAGCTGTACAAATAAGGAGGCATGGTCTCTACCAGTAGAAACTCCTTCTAATCTAATTAAAACAAAATCCAATCCATGAGCATAACAAAGAGGGAGGGAAAGGAAGGATGAGGGTAACAGTAAAATTAGCTTCTCAAACTTCGTTTTCGACTCTTGTTTAGATACTACCTACATGGGAAGCAGACCCATTTCCCCCATTTAGCAACAGAAGAAAGGCAGGAGATAGTAGCCCCCAAGGTGAAAACCCATGACATAGACTAACAATGTGCTCAGTGTTATGTTTTGAATTCTCTAAAGGTTCTCTTTTATTATAATTTTAAAAAACGCTATCAAAATCATAATGCTTGTGCTCACTTAATATTTGTCTCCCTCCACAAAAAATGAAATGACCCTGTACCCATGATGTCTGTATTTATTTTCCCCCTTTGCTATATCGATTACAACCACCCATCTACCTAGCGTTATAGGGCTTTATTATAAAACATAAGCAGTCATTATAGCTCCCTGAGATGGTGGGTCCCCCTTTCTCAAGACCCCACTGGATCTGGTATATTTGTCATATGTGGGTCTCTGAGACTGTCAGCGCCTTGCGAATTATCCTACTCACTCTGCTATTGCCCACTGTGCTGCCCTCCACTTGTAAGAGGGCAGAAAGTCTATTGATAGCAATTGGTCATTTAAGAATATTTCTCCATTCAAAATGTACCTGTTTCTTGAACAAGTGAGCACATACAATGATAACCTTCCTTCACTCCTAAAACAACAGATATGATCAAAAGGTCCTAATATACAGTTGGCTCTGTCAGACTACCAAAAAGCAATACAATCTATTGTCACTAGCTTGCAATGAGATCCACTAGCATGATGCCTCTGCCTATGCAATGTCTTATTATATTAGCGGTAGCAGATTCTGATGTGAGACATGGGCCTCTAGTAAATCCTATAGACTTATTAAGGACTGTCCGAAGGCCCCATTTTCAAGTGATTTAAGCTGCTAACACCCCTACAGCCTGTTATTCAAACATGAAGATATATTGGAAAAATCTGAAACTTGTACAAAACTTACAGCTCCCAAATTTCAATGGACAAGCATGCCCATCCATAGGGAAGTTTACCAGTCTCATGGGACAATCAGCATTAATGGTCAGTCTAAAATATAGTAAAATAAATTGTATTCAGTTCCTTCATTAGCAGAAGAAAACAAGTTGAATAGGAAACAGCACAGTAGGATCTTACCTCATTGTATAGAGAATAGTTCCATTCTGCATAATTCTGAAAAGTTTGTTAGGAGTTGTCATATTGTGAGCAATGGACTTTTTCCCATTTCTAAAAAAGGTGTCTGGTGTCCAAATTTTACTGACCATTAAATTGTTCAATCTAAGAATTTCAGTTTGCCCACCAAACTTCAATCTCTCATCGGTCCATGTCTGCCGAAAGAAAACATCCATTGTGTAGTCCTATAGGAAAATAAACCAATCAGAGGTCATGGCCAACAAAACTGAGTTACTGTAACTCAGTGGAGGACCTCACACAAGTGGTAACCACATTTCATTAATCCTATTACCTTAAGTAGTTACTAAAAAGAAAACAAAGAAATCCAAAACCCGCTCTAGGAGAAAAATATCCTCTGCTTTTAATATTTTAATGAAGAGCTGCAAATTAATCACTGAACAGATAATTTGATATAAATACAAAGACGACTCATTTTGCCCTCATACAAAATAATTTAATTCAAATGACTGCAGTTGTAAGGAGATACAAATGTCAAATTGTATATGCTTTATAACTACTAAAAAACCTTTCAATACTTAATAACAGTGAAAAAAGATGTTCAATAGCTCTTATGCAGTTTAGTTTGCATATTTGCTACAAAAATCTTATACCTATTCATTACAGTGTGATATCACTGCATGTGTCAGCTTACTTCATGGTACTATTACAAATTGTTTGCAAAAACTTTCCTAATGTTTATAGTTGAACTTTTCACAAGCTGAGTGGCTAAAGTTAGTCTCCTAAATATTTAAGCACCCAAATAAATTACTCAGGAGTCCAAATATAGACATTTAACTTAAACCACCCATTTTAGAAAATATACAGCCCCTGTAACTCAGTATTCACACACCAAGACTGAAACGTAACATGAAACTATGGGACATAATTTAGGTTCAGTGGTTTAAACTCTGTGTACATTACTGTAAATGAATAAGGTTTTTGTAGCGCTGTGTTTGGGGATCTCGCCTTAGAGCTTTGACTGCCCTACTCAGAAAAGGAATCAGTTGACCTCATCGGATTCCCTGAATCACACTTTACTTTGTTTCTATTAGATTGTTTCCTAACACATAACCCTGCTGCAAATCTGTGCCTTGTAGCCCATCTGCCTACAATCTTCTTAATGATGGGGATGCACCGTTAACCAGTCCTTCCTTTCATTCCGTCAGCAATGAGCAAATTAGAAAGAATGACATTAGCTCGCACGGCTGTAGCTTGTTAAACTTATTTACAGCACGTTCCTCTCTCACTTGCCTTCCAAATGCTGCCGAAATTGCCCGGCCCGTTAGGTTGACACAATGTTAGGACTAGCCGTATGCAACCCACCAGGAAAATGCTCTGCTCGGCCCCTCGAAGACAGAGATTTGTCAAAAAGATTAAACCTGGTAATCTGCTCTAATGACGGCCCACTCTGATGCCACCGTAATGAATCCTGAAAAGCGAGACAAACTCCCACGCTGGAAAGGTCCCACGGACCGAGAAGGGCAAAAAAGGATCCGTTCCCGAGCGTGTGTAATTTACAACGCGCCTTACCATCTCCACGTCTGACACCGGGCCGAAGCTGGTCACATAGATGTCCGTTTTGACTTCTGTAACAGCACCTAGCAGACATTCAAACAAGCTCTGAGCACGGCCAGGGTCAGGAGGAAGTAAATGCACTAAACAAATCCGCATCCAACTACTTGGGGAGAAGCCAAAGGGCACGGAGGAGCTTGCTCCCTGGTGCATTACAAAGCAATCTGTTTACTGATCTATTTCCATTTGGATCTCCTGCGTCTAGATTCCTAACCTTTTATGGAAAGCGAAGGCATTTGTTTCTCCTGTAAACAACTCCATGAGAGAATTCAGGTGCTAACTTTCTGCCAACCGCCCCGTATCTGCCTGGGAGAGACACCGGGCGCTTGTGTGACTCTCCAAGGGAGAAGCGGGGAGGAATGGGCTTGGGTCCCCTCTAAAATCGATTTACTGATCAACTACAGGGGAGGGGAGCGCCACAGTGAAAGAGACCGGCTTTCCTCTACCTCCGAATCCAGGTCGGAGCCTGCTGTCGTATCCATCCAACAACTTGTCCAGAATGCGGGTAATGTTTTCAGAGTACTGGTTCCCTTCATCCCTCTGGCCCCCAAGTGCCTTGTCCACACTGCAATGAACACATCAACAATGCCAGCATGCAGCAACAGCTTTCTTGTGCAAAGGCACAAGTTGCTTCTCTTTAGCAAGGGCCATCAGTGAAACAAACCCAGGAACATACATTCACCCCCACCCAGCCCTTTCCCGAATTGACTCGACCCCGGGCAGGAGAGCTGGGTTGCGGAGTCTTTGCTTGTCTTCAGGATTGTTGAAGAGCTTACTCACCATATAGAGACACATATCCAAGAGATCAGCAAAGCCATGCTTCAGCTCTGTGGTCCGGACTCCCAGATAGCCTTCTGCCTAGTCAACTGGAGCAAGTTTCATAATCCATCCTTTTCCTCTCTCCCCTGGTAATTCCTGGTGGTTTGTGAGCTAAAAGGGGAGTTGTGCGGATGAAGTTGTTTGTTTTTCTCCCTTTTCTGGCTCTTCTCCCTTCACCCTTTTGTGTGTGCGCGATTTGATTTCTATACCGCGGTTCAGCCTCATCTGACTGTTTCAGTTGGGGAATTAGGGTTTGAAGGGACGGTGCACGGTCGGAGAGCAGTGACAATAATCGAATAAGGCATTAGGGGAGATTAAAAGGAAGAAATCCACTGCTACTTTTGGCATGGAATTAGCAGGGACCCGTTAGGAAATCTGGAAAAGCACTGGCATCTTGCTGATAGAGATTATGTTAGAAATGGCCTCAGCTTTTATTATTTTTGTGGTTCACGGAGAGATTATTTTGCAGCTTCCGCATCATTAGAACTTTTTTTAAAATCTACGATTACCAGCAGGCTGTTTTCTGAACTATCCCCAACAGATTTAACTGTGGCAAGGCCTTTCAACCTATTCTAGAGTTTCCTGAATCCCCCAGTAATATGTTTATGTTCACCCATTGAAAGCTGGTCTTTCTTCCTTTTTTATACTGGTCTTTATGAGGGAATTGGTCAGAACAATTTATACTGGGACCTTAAATCACAGCATGATCAAGCATGCTGCTTCTGCAAGGATTGGTGCTATAAACTGGGGTTTTAAACACTGTGATTTGTGTTACTGATTGGATCATTAAGGATCACATTGGTCAATAATTGTGTTAATATAGCCAGTCAGAAAGGAAAGAAAAGTCAGGCCTCTGTATGCTCAGTTTACTTCTTCTAAAGCCAATTAAAGATGTAGCTAGCAATAGAATTCATAACACTTAGCTCCAGTGTGTGTGTGTGTGTGTGTGTGTGTGTGTGTGTGTGTGTGTGTGTGTATCCACATACACTAAACTCCCTGGATATCAATCCTAATAGTAACAGATGAAGAAAATGGGTCACTGGATCAAAGAACCTATTTCACTAAGGGTGTAAGCAAACATATTTAAGTTCCCATGATAGATCCAAAGCAGTGTTTATTCCATGAGACTGTTGGAGGTGAATATTCATGTCACAGTAGAGATATTTTCCTTAGCTGCATAGTTCAAAAGTTTGTTTGTGTATTAAGTGTTCCCCCTACTTCAAGTTTGGATTTACCAACAAAAGATAAAAATGCTCTAAAAAGAGATAACTATGTAATTGCAAACAAAAGTAATGAGCTATTGTCGTTCAGAGACCTTTGTGCAAGAAATTATGTGAGAATGGAACTTTCTAGCCCATAAACATCACAGTATTTGTGTTAAGTATTAAAGGTTTTTAGTGTATTAAAAAAAATAGAAAATTGAAGTTGCTATGCCATAGTGGTTTTATTCCTCTCTTGGTGACAAGTCCCAGAGGGGTAGTCGTGTTAGTCTGTGTACAGCAAAAACAATGAGAGTCCTGTGGCATCTTAAAGACTAATATCTGATGAAGTGGATTGGAACCCATGAAAGCTTATGCCCAAAGAAATTTATTGGTTTTTAAGGTGTCACAGAACTCTCATTATTTTTGCTATTCCCCTCTTGTATCTCTAGCAACAATTCTAGACCCACCACTTAAAAACTTTCCCCTATTTCTCTAAGGCACCTGACTTCACTAGCATGTTCTCTACAGCTTTTATGTTCATCCACTCTAGTTAGAACATTAAAACTGCATTTAGCCTTTAAACACCCCTAATACCCATTTTTAGAAAACATGCTTCCATTAGTATTAAATATGTAAATACCTCTGTCTTAACAAATTTTTTGGCTCAGCTGTGAGACTTTGTTATGTTCACTGCAGAGCTCTTTATACTCCATGATTTACATCAGGACCACTTCCTGGAATGGTAGCTTTCCACCTTCTGCATAAGGAAAGAAAGTATATGCTCCAAAATAAAAGGAAGCGTGTCTTTTTAGATTGTTCACACAGAAATCATAAAATGAATTGAACCTTGAGCAATGGTGACTAAAGCACAGGGCATTAATTCTCCAGGAATGCCTTGTACATACCAACTGAAACTACGTCTGCCATAAAAAATGCATAAACCCAATTCTATCTTTCTTTTTTTAGTTTATAATAGTAGCTACATCATGGCAAGGCACTTCCTAGGGATTAATAGTCCAGCACAGCAGTGCCATTGGCTCTTCCCAGTCCCTCATTAATTCCCAGAAATGACTGCACCTTGATTCCCATTACTTAAATAGAGCACAAGTTTTCTTATTAATCAAATCAAGGACTGCAACAATCGAGTTCACTTTCAGTCCAGTTCAAAATGAGGCTTTCCATGTACAAAATTAGAGCTCATGCAGTGGAAAGGCAAGGCCACTCAGGATGTGTCGGACCATGCCTCAGACAAAGGGGAGAATATTAGTCATGCCCCATTTCTGGAGAAAGTATTCTTACGTCTTGACCCTACCCTAAATAGTACCAGGAGTCAAACCATACTTACTATGATTCTGCTGTCAGTGGAGCTGTAGTAACCTCCCCCTCTCACAAACCTTGCTGTGTCCATATGGCATGGGCTACCACCTTTTATCTCTGTTTAATCTCCAGTCCCCTGGAGAACCCAAATTCCATTTGTCCCCTTGAGACCTTTCCTGCTAGAGGTCATGGTGACATATACTACCTTAGTATATTTGATTCATTAAAACAGCTAGACCAATGTCTTCCAATGTGGCCACTGCTTTTGGGTGCCTCAGTTTCTTATGCCTAGGACCTGATTGCTCCTCCTGCTTTGGTGTGGGCTGTAGATGCTCAGAACTTGTGAAAATCAGGTTTCAGGAATCCCCATGCATACTTTAGAAATTCATATAGAAAATTTACTAGATCACTTATCAGTGCTCAGAAACATTTGTAAGTTGCTGATGCAACATAGCAAACTAGATGCATGAAAATCTTATGAGATAAAGTTCACTGGGCATATCGCATATGTCCTATTTCAGGCAAGGACAGGCAAAGACAAAGAAAAGGCTATGGAGAGAGACAGAATAGACAGTCAAAAGCAAGTCAGTGCTTGACATAGGAAGAATTCAAATAACACAAGGATTTTAGCCCCAATCTGAACCTCCTCCTCCTTATATGGACTGTACTTAATCACATGAGCCATCCTATGATTCGATACTGTGTGAGTAGCAGTTGCAAGACAAAGCCCTACTTTAGAAGTCCTGTCTGAGGAGCAGTTCCTTGTTTTGATTGGCATACCAGCTAGTGAGAAGACTCTGCTTTTATTTCTAATGTTCTTTTCAGAGTATTTTTTCTCCCTCAGTGCTATTAAAGGGCTTTCTCCTCTTTTCCTCATCAAGGCCCCATGTCATGGCACGCTTCCTGGGTCAAGCAGAGCTGGATGGGATTCCAGTCAATGCTCAGTGTGCAGCATAGCCACAGAAATTGATGTGAAGTGACAAAAGGCATTTGATTGAATGTGTTAGCTCTGCAGCACTCCATATCTCTGCCAGCGGAGAGGCAGAGAGTTCCTTGGGTCAGAACCTGCCCTGTTCTGAGGTTCTATTCCACCTGTTCAGATCTGCCTTATGTAGTAGCTCCTATGTATCCTTTCTCCCTCAGCCACTGCAGGGGGAGATGGCTAGGGATGGGGGAGTGTGAACTTGACCATTGGGCCATAGGCTGTTCTACTCTGCACCAACAGTTCAGACCAACAAAGAGCAGCCCCAGGATTACAAGAGCACAAAAGTGATTTAAAGCCTTCTCTTAACAGAATCGCTCCCTTCAGCTACACCAAACACTCCTATGCCGTTGCTTAAACTGTGACTACATTGCCTAGGCACCTAGAAATTTGCTACTAGTGTGGCAGAGAGCTGCCCCAGCCCTGTGTCTACTTCCCTCACTCACAACTCCGCCCCAATAGGATCCTCAACTTAGGTATTCTTTGTCCTATCTTGACTGGTAGGCCAGCTCAGCGGCCATGTGGCAAATTGGATCTGTACAAAATGCCAGAGGAAGCAGAGGATTGCCTGCCTGATGTATGTTCAAATCTCTGTTCCACATCTTCCACATCGCAGAGGAGTGCCCTGATCACTGGACTGTGAGGTATTCTGGGGTGGATGTTTCTCAATTGTGTCTATTGAATAGGTTCCACTTTGCATAAATAGTCAGTGGAGGCAGGACTCAAACCCTTTTCTCCCACATAGACCAATCCCGTGTCATACCTTTCCCTGCATTAAATTTCCCCCCCACTCTGTAAGATCCCCATCTTCAAAGCGTCTGACAAAGTGGGATTTTCTCCCACAAATGTTCATGCAATAAATAAATTTGTTAGTCTTTAAAAGTGCCACAGGACTCCTTGTTTGTCCCACACAGCAGGCAACAGTCCTACCATTAGGCCACATTCTTGCAGATTTTTTCTGGCATACTGACTATTTAATTAAGGAAGCCAGTAGCCTCACCACCTCCATTTTTTGCAACAACAACAACAAATGCTTTCACACCTAATTTTAGCAAAGAGTTCATGGCTGTGAAAATAAAACAGAGAGAGGTGCTTTCTTCTGACTTGGGCCTCAGTATCTGAATCACTCTGAGGGGTCTGCCTTAGACTTTACCTCTCTCTTGTTAGCTAGGTTAGGCAACTCTCACTCAGCTCACTGTCTTCTTTGGATCCTATTTTTATATTTATAACTCTCCCCGTTTATTCTAGAAGGTGCCAGGGCTCCTATCTTGGGGCTGTGGAATCTAGGAAGCCACCGGGTGCTTATAGATAGAGATTACAATTTTGCGAATAGATCCTTTTGTGGATCTAGTCCTTAATAGACAGAAAGTTTAGGAATCTGACTCGCTGGGAACTTGGCAACAACTGGAGCTCTGGATGGCGAAGTAGTAAGTGTGGAGGCTGAGTTTTGCTCTCCAGCTGCCAATTTATCACCTTACAGAACATCATTAAAACCGTGATAGAAAATGCATCTGAGTCACTCGAGCAACAACATTCCTGAAAGTGAATGAGTTTCTTGTCTACCTAGAGGAGGTGCAAGAGATGATTGAATGTGTGCAGACAACTTCCCGGAGAAGCTTTTAGAATGAGAGTCGTGAAATGGAAATCTATTTAGGTGACTAGTCAGATTGAAATTACCGTGTCAATGCATGGGTTAAAGTATGCAACATTGGCACAAAACCCACAGGATTCCCATTACAAATCCAATACTTACTGCTGTAAAAATGCTACAAGTGGCTAATGTAGGAGCTGTTCATTTCTCAAGAAAGGAGATGCCTGCTATTTTTTCTTTTTCCTCCTCCAGCAATTATCTTGCAAGGAAAGTGGTTCTTAATGTGGACCTATATTTAACTGAGGGGGGGAGAGAGAGTGTCTTTTAAGGTCACAATTTTTTTTTAAGAGTCGAAGGGGAAATATGACATTTTGTCAACATTTTTCAGAATTTGAAATGTTTTGACCAGCTCTGTTTGTTGGCTAATGAAGAAACCCCTCTTCATTTCAGAAGACGTATGCATAGCTAAAGACTAAGATCCACACTTATAAACTCCAAGTAAATAAAATCCTTGTTCCTGTTTTGACTCCTTTACATCACAAAACTATTGGCCCTTTAAGGTTTGTCCTTTCCTAAGACAATCTTCATGTGTAACATTGCTTCCACATTTTCTCCTATGCCACCCTCTTCCAACTGTAGAATAATAGGTGATAGCGGAATGATCATGGGAAGTAGAGAGAGGGCAATGCGAAACAAGTTTTTAATATGTATAAACTTGATCTCTCCCCCCTAACCTCCAAGATTAATGTGAGTGCTTGTGATATAATGTTGGCACACTATCAGGACCCCTGACCATTTGTTAAATTATTTCTGCATGAGTCTGCAAGACAGACAGAAAGATGTATTTGGTGGGGTTGCTCTTTCAATACCACTGTAACATAATATTAAATGGAAAACATTGTTCCACCAGCAGTGATAATTTGCTGTGTGTCATAAAACTGTATTTTTACATAACTCTTCATAAATACAGAATAAGATGTGGGCCCTATTCTGAATTGAATATGGTCCAATTTTATCTGCTGGGGAGCAGATACCTATGCATTATGATGAAGCAAGTTCCACTGTGAGTTCTCTATTTCCTGTTAAACCTTCATAAACTATTCCATGGTGTCCAGAGGGTCCTAGCTCCGCTGACCTAAGTGAAGTAGAGTCTCTGTGTATGACTGTTGATCCAGCACAGGTTACTGATGATTGAATCAGGATTAAATTGTGTAGGTCCCCCACCTGTAATCTCTTTATCTACCTATATGTAATGTAGCAATTGATGTGAAACTCAGGCACCGGTGATGGGAAAACCCTCCCGCACTCCTCAAACTTATGGCAATGGCAACTGGTATGGGAGGCCCTGGCTGGACAGTTTCATTGTAGGCATGCTGCCTCAGAACTTGGCGCAAGTTAAAACAGTGTTAGGTGGTAGCAACCCCGTCACGCAACAATGATAGTGGAATGGCTGTCTTTTAACTCTGGGCTGGAACTGTATTAGAATAAGGAAAATGGTATTAGTTCTAAAGTTCCTCCTTACCTCTCTGCTTCACTGCATATCCACAGCCTAGAATTTTCCCCAGCCTCTTCAGGCTGACATCAGACACTCAGATTGAAGGAAATCATACACTCGGTCTACCCATGCTCCCATTCCCTCCTGCCTTCCCAAAAACACAGTGCTTTTTTTGAAGTTGACCCCCCGCCACTCCCCGCCACTTCTGTGCAGAGAAAACCTACACTCAGGCCAGTGAAAGAATAAAACTAATTAATCCAAACTCAGTTTCCAACAAACACAGACCCCTCCCCACACCCGATGTGGCAATGGTAATACAGGATTCTTACTGGGGATACAAAAACATGTTGACATCTGAGAATTCGCAGAATATCTCTCTTCTATTCATATTTGCAGCTATCTGTAGCTATATCATTAATGCATAATATAAAGATAAAGCATATTCAGTACAAATATATGAGACAGGGGAAGGTCCTTTCAATATGTCAAGCAATTCAAGTGTTTATGTAACAAATTACTATTCTGGTAACACACTTTTCTTGGATACCTTTTCTCTATAGTTGTGCATTTAGATATGGCAATTTAAGGATCTGAAAATTAATTTTTTGTGTGCAAGATCTTTATTTAATAAAACATTCACCATATTTTACATAATATAACTTTTTCTCTACATAATAAAAGTTTACAGTGAAGTTTGCGGAATGATTACATTTACTTCTTTTTTCAGATGCTAGTAATTTTCGGATAAATTCTCTTCTTTGGATCAAATTTTCTATACTTGGTTTCTGTCCAAAGGAAGTCCCTGTAGCCTTCTTTTTCCTGGAGGAATGTGAAATAATACTCTTTACCCCTTTTTTTAAAAGACCTTATTCTAAAGTATTTTTTCTTTACTCTTTGATCTAAATAAAATAGATACTTGAAAGTGAATATTTGACACCTAGTTAGTCTTCAATAAGGGTAATGTTCTTCTGGTTCAAGGTGAAAAATAGTTTTAATTAAGTAAAATTAAGACTATTTGGAAACTGACCACATACACAGCACATTTTTTAAGTATGCAAGTGAATGCTTCCAGATAGATGAATTACACAAAGGCAGAGAATGTGTTTCAAACAGGTTGGCCCGACTATATATGTGACCTAAGTAGTTGCCTATCACTCCAGGCATTAAGGGGTGTCAAATCCTGTCCCTTGGAGAATGCAACTGAGGAGATGAGGTTTGGGATTTTTCCATCAGCGGCATTGTCAGTGTGAGTGTTGAAATCCTCCAGGATGACAAGTCTGTGGTATTACACTACTGTTATTGACAAATCCCATTGAACTTAGGGTCCTAAGTGACAAAGGTGCTTTTGAACATGGGATATAGGTTCAGACGTCATTCAGCAGATATTTCGTGAAGAGATTTATCATACATAGTGCTGAGTGCATCCCAAAAAGCACAGAACGTCCTGAGGAATCAGGTCTTGTGACTCGCTCTTTATTATAGTATCAGAGTATTTACGTGAAGTGTGTGCCTCTTAGGAAATGTGCATATTTTACAATATATTTAGACTGTGTCTGTACAAAATCTACAGCCTCTCCAAATGCTGCAATTTAACCTGGAGTGTTCTGCCTGCAGCCTCTTAAATTTTCCGTAAAATATTATTTATTTCAATGTGAAACCATTTAATTCCCAGACTCTTTTCCTTTGCACAACAGAATTCACTGAGCTATCCAGAGTTAGAGAAATGTGAAATAGGAGTGACTTAAGAGTAAGTTCCCCAGATGTTCTGTGACTTCCCCAGCCTCCAAGTAGGTCTGTAGTCAGCTTTTTGGTGTAGTTCAAACTGGCTAATGAGCTGGCTCTACATCCAATCTTTTGTTTCTTTATCCTTGGTTTTGTGTTTCTGTAACAATTAACATTTTTTTTAAAGTCAACATATTTCATAAATTAAAACAGCAATTTTAACTCAATTCTTTCCCCAACACTCCCAGCACATACATATAGACAGCGACTTAATTTATGGCCTGCAAAGGTAGATGGAGGCTTAGCTTCAGGAACATTAACTGCCATCCATGGAGCACCACTTTCAGAAAAGTTTTCATTGGTGTTCCAGACTGTAAAGGAAAATCTAGCACATCCATCAGGTAGTCTAGCTATGATATCTCCCAGTCAGCATCACTCAGACTAAGACTGAAGTGTCACTTACATAATTTTGGATCTTCTTCCTGGTGGACATTTTATACTCAGGGCCCTATACCAGGGTCTGAACTAGTAAAGAAAATATCATGCAGTATTTCTTATTCCTCTTCTTTCTGTTGTCTTCCTATGCTGCTATTTATTTTTAAATAAATACATATGCCATAAGTTACACAGGATGTGCAATGAGACTAAACCAATGTTGCTGCAGGGACACCAAATTTTGCATCTTCTGACTTTTCTTATTTTAACTTTGCATTAATATATAAAATTGAATGTATAGTTCATAATGAAGATCCATTAAATTAGTGCCAAACTGCTTTGAGGTAAGCAAAAAGAAATGCACTAAAAACAGAATATAAAAAGTATATTCTGAATATACAAAGTAATCATTTAATTATTACTATTAATTTGTCACATCATTGGATTCAATTTGTCTAGTCTGTAGCACCAAGCTTATCAAGTTCTTTCAGGTTTATGAAAGATGGGAAGCAATGTAAATTTAATCCATCAAAAACAGTTCCTCGGAAGTGACACACTTTTGAATTCAACTGCTAATCCCAAGTATTTATTATGATCTTCAGCTGTATAAAATATTTCTGAAGTGTTTTCAAATTCATTGCCAATGTATTTCCAGAATAACCAACTGTCTGCATACAAAGTTAATTTTTTTTTAAAAAAAAGAGAGAATGATCCTATTTTTTAACAAGGTCTGTGTACTATTTGTGCTCTTTTATTTAATATTTGCTCCTTGACTAAATCAGTGAAGTGGCAATGAGGCAATGTTAGCTTGTACTGTATTTCAGAAACTAAATGAATGGATTAAATTATAAATATGTTTACTTACAATACATTTTATTCAAACATATTGTGCCATAAAATTCAAAAAGTATGAGTGATCAGAATACATACAATGATGATGGGTTGGGTTTAGGAAAGGTGAAACATTTCAACATTGTAGCACTTTTACAATTTATGTTCCCTTTCATTGGAAAGCTCATTCAATATGTACAAAATATCTGCTGTTTATTTTATTTTATTCTATTTTACAGATGAGTAATATAAGTGAATATTGCTCATAATATTACAAGTTTTTGAACTGACTCATGTAAGACCAATGAAGAGACAGAGTGAGCTGTTCAAACCAAGTGTGCAAGGATCTTAAAAGGAGATGCTGACACAGTTTTAACAGGAATGTTCCATTAGCAGCAAATAATGCCTATATCCTAGAGGGCTGAAATTAGGTCTGTACCTAATATAGAGTTGCCCATTGCTCTGACTTTTTGGGCAGAGGGAGGAAGGACTGAGGGAACATTTTGTTAAGACCTCTTCCAATCATTCTCCCAACACCTCCAAAGATCAATGGCAGCAGCTAATCCTTGCCACTGCCCACTAATAGTGCACACGTTGATCTCCTCATGGGGCTTAAACCCTCCCCTGTCTTTAGAACAACCCTTGATCTACCCATCATCCAAAACCCTACCATTCTTTCTTGTGGAGAGCAAATAGTGAAAAATGCCTGTTCTACATGTTATTTCACAGAGGGCCCTTAAAAATTTAGTAATTCAGCTAGACACTGCTGCCATCATCCTCACAATGTGCAAACACAAAGCAAACGCAGAGCTTCTATTAGTCAATGGTCAAATATAAGCATGGGTATGCTAATCATATGTTTAAGGGCCATGTTGAATATAATCCTCAAGGTGGAGCTGTCTGGGCTCCCAAATGTCACCTTTTAATGTAATAGATATACACACACAAGAAAATGGGCAGGGCGGGCTTATGCATCTGGTTCCACCTCTAGAAGTGACAGAGACATTTATATCTCTAGATGTAGGCCCTTGAGTTCCTATGACAGTATATTAGGCTGTAATGCCTAAAGAAAAAAGCAACCTTAAAAGTCATTTTTATCCAGACTGTTTGTGTTTGATGTTGTATGTCTTGACAAGAGACTGGTGAATTTTACCATGCATTGATCTAGTATGCCAGTTACTTAGAGTTAGCTGGGCACTTAAACCCACGCAACACATATGGAAGTGGTACCTGATAAGTAAGGTTAGTAAAAAAAAAAAAAAAAATGGGTGCACCTAGATTCCATGGGACCAATCATACCTTCAGTAGAATTTATTGTTGATTTCTTAGGGTAACTGAATGTTAGAACAGCCAATCAAATCATTTCATTCATATCCTTGAGGGTTTTAGCTGATATTATTACCTAAATTGGTAAAGAATTAAGATGATCTGAGGTTACGAGAAATTGCTTGAAGGAAGATAATATACAGAGGAAAATAAAGCAGCACTGAAGCAGAGAAGAAATAACTAAATATGTAAGAAAATTCTCATGAGTTCAGGGTGTAACTTAATAAATGCAATTTATAACAATATATATTTTAAGACACTTCTAATGCCATATGTGTTCATTATACTCTGATCCAGTATAGTAAACAAAATAAGCAAATTATATATTAAATATCAAAAGGACTTAAGAGATGCCTAGGAACATATATAAGAAAAAAGGACACAACAAAAATTCCTAATTCACCTACTATTGAAAATACAATTAAAAATACTTATCCTTCCAGTCAAATATCCTTAAAAAGGTAACACAGTTTGATATAGTTTTATGTCAAAGGATATATTCTTCCCTAATTCTATGCAGGTATCTTTTATTGACTACAATGGAAATTCTGTGTGCAAAACTAGGGAAACTATTTTAAATCATGTTTAAACATTTGTTTTATGGTAACTAAGTTAAAGGATATCCTGTATACTCTATCTCACAAGGAAACAACTGTTAACATTGGAAATACTTCACTCTATAAAAACTATATATAACTATATATAACACTCTATAAATACTAACTCTATAAAAACATTAGAGTACTCAAAAAAATTTAGTATTATTTGTCACGCCATTGAGAATGGCTGGTAATTTATTCCAAATTGCCATTTTCTGTCAAATACACCTATGCTTTTGTACACTCTATTTTATACCAATGTTTTACAGTGGACAAAAACATTTCTCAGATGAACATATTAGATTCAGTAACTTGTCACTGTTTATAAAATACAGAAAATTTTATTGTAACAATTGCTTTCTAAATATTTATAGGCATAACTACAAGGGAGAGCTGGCAAGAAATAAGAGAGGAAAAGACAGAAATTCAAAGTAATTACTAAATGCTCATTTCCAGAGGGCCAGCCGTGTTAGTCTGCCTACAGCAAAAACAATGAAAGTCCTGTGGCATCTTAGGCTATGTCTACACTTAGGAATTTAGGTCAACTTTACTAAGTTGACTTTACTAAGTAAACTTCACTAAGTCGACTTTAAGTTGACCTTATTAAGTCGACTTAGAGAGTCCATACAGGACTCTTAAGTAGACTTAAAGGTGCTCCTATTAAGTCGACTTAGAAAGTCTACACTAGACTCTCTAAGTTGACTTGATAGGTGGAGGGAGAGCCAGCCTTGCAACGCGGCTGGCTCTTCCGGGACCAGCAAGCCGTGAGCAGCTTCTCGGCCCCAGCAGAGCCAACTGGCGCACGGATGGCTCTGCCGGGACTGAGAAGCGGTGAGCGGCTTCTCGGTCCCGGCAGAGCCACCCACCTCCCGAGCTCTCCAGCCAGGGTTCCAGCAGAGGATCCCCTCCCACTGGAACCCTGGCTGGGGAGTCCTTCTCCCCAGGACTGAGGCTCCCCTGGCAGGGAAGCCGCAAGTCTGGGGAGAAGGGAGCAAGGGCTCCCCAGGACAAGGGAGCCACAGTGGCTCCTTTCTGCCAGGGAGCCATGTGGTGCTCCCTTGTCCCCCCCTGCCCTAAGTCGACCAAGTCGACTTAAGGCATCTACACTGGCTAAGTCAACTTATTAAAGTCGACTTAGACACTAGCTCGAATTATAACAAGGTGTTATTAATTCAAACTAGTTTTTCCTTAATTCGATTTAAGGAGCAGCTTAATTGAATTAAGGAAAGCCCAGTGTAGATGTGGATTAAATTAAGTCGACTTAAACCTGCTTAAGTCGACTTAATTTCTAAGTGTAGACACACCCTTAAAGACTGACAAATTTCTTTGAGCATAAGGTTTCATGGGCTCCAACCCACTTCTTCAGATGCAAATGCTCGTTGTCAAGGTTATTGGTTTAAAAATGTATTCTAAAAAATTATATATAGTTTTCATCTGCACACCTACTTGCATTCAATAAGGCCCTGTTGAAATCAACATTACTCTTGTGGAGTATGTGAGTAGTCAAAGTAAGAGTATCAGAATTTGATCCATACACACACACAATTGATCTGATATCTTCTCATCATAAATTTCAATAATCATTAAGAAGCTACCTAATCACATGACTATCAAAAAGGACTTTATACTAAGAGCAGTAAAATGCACCTATGAAAACAGAGCAGCTATTTGGATAAATTAAATTAAGTAATGTGTCAAGCTCTCTTAACATTCTTAGGGCTATACAATTGCCTCTGGATTACCAATCACTATGGTAAATTTATGCTAAGACTAGCTGGAGCACATGCCTTGAGGGGAGGGAGTTCTAGATTTCAGGCACATAGTTCATAACATAAAACCCTTGGGGGCTAGCTGATCCAAACCTGGGCCTTGGAAAAAATGGAAAGTCTAGATCAGAGGTTGGGTTCTACCATATATAGGGTATGCGCTTTCCTATGTCAAGGAATGTGTACATTAATAGTTGGAACATGCCTCCTTTACCCCAAAAGCACATCCACGGTTTCATTTCCCTGGGGTCTTCTGAGCAGCCTCTTAGTACTATTTTAAAATTGGTCCTCATGCAGTCCTCACATGGTTCCAACAAATTACACATTATATAAACACAGGCTTGACTGTTGACTGTTCATAGGATTCCTTTCCTAGCCTAAACATCATCACCTTTCCATTATTCCCTGGCTTGGTAGTTGCTAAGTTTTCTTTCCTTTAAGACCCATCTACCCCAGAACTTAATTCTCAATTTGTTACAAGATCCAAAACTATGCATCACTGATTTTCTGGCTTCCATCTCTGAGAAACACCAGCCATATTTTGGTGCTTGGGTACATTACAGATAAAGACGTATTTAAAAAAGGGGAAAAAAATAGATTAGCAATTGATACATGCCTGTTGAAGTAGTAGTATGTCAAACTTTCAAAGACTACGTAATATGGACATGACTTCATAGTTTGTGGAATTTGTATTAGGTTTTTATGCCTGTTTTTTTCCCCCTAAAAACTTGGATTCAGCTTTAAATCTCCTTCAAATACTTTTGATTCTTCTTCTTGTAGCTCTCTTCTTATTGATAAGTTTTTGCCTCTTGTTCTTTGTGCTCAGCTTAGCTTGACTTTTACTGTCCATTGCCCACTGCCCATATTTATTCCATTCAACAGAGGCAAGACCATGAAAATGGTAGTGTGAATTGTGACTGAAAATTTTAAACTATTTAATTAGTTATGAAGCTTTCATGTGTAATTCTGTATTTGCGCTCCTCAGCCACCTCTTTAACAAAGTGCCTCCTTCTCTTTTTTGCCATATACACTAAAGCATATTTCCTTCATTTTTTCAAGAAAAGTTGTAACATATATCAAACTTTTTAATAGATCGTAGGTTCTGCTCCATCTTCCTGGTATTAGAATCAACGTATCTTAAGTGATTATGAGGATGAAGTGAGAATTCTTCCATTGCATTTTCATTTAGCTTACCTCTTTTGTTTATCTGAATATGATCTTGGATGCCAGGAATGTACTTTTACTGATGTGTTTTTTCTGTTTGTAGAGGAACAGGTGCCCAGTGGTGATTTCTAGTTGTTCTTTTCATTGCCCATGCTTTACTATTAATGTAATTTTTAATTACATATTCCTCAGCAAAGCACTTCATTATGGGGATAACTTTAATCACATGAGTAGTCCCATTGATTTTAGTTATACTGAAGTGATTTGCTAGATAAACCTTTTTTTTTGCTCATCTATATAATCAAACAGGAGATTTCTATAATTCATACATTGCCAAGGATACAATTCCAATAACAGTCTGTCCAAACATACTGCTTTGCTCTCTTTTAATCTTTGGTCCAAGAAAAAGCATAGTGAGGCCCCAAAACACTGGAAATTGACAGCTGCTGTATATCTTTACTGGTTGCAGTCCTATGGCTGTTTGTGAGATGGGTGCCATATTTCTGCTGTCAGTTACACATATGCAATTCAGCGTAGCTCAGCGTAGTCTGTTCTCTGCTAAAATTACACGTACATCACAATGCCTTAGCAGCTATTCCTTGTAAGTTCATAGTGACGTCTTCTCCACCTTGATGCCTTCTCTGATCTATCCTAACCCAATCAGTGAAGAAAAAACTCTTCCTCATGAAAATGACCTATAAATTAAAGCCTGGGATTCCCAAAAGTGTTTAAGAGAAATAGACACCCAATTTCACTGAAATTCTTTCGAATCTGGAAGTGTAATTCCTTTCATCTCCTTTGGAAATCTATACAAGATGTGCTTTTAATGTTAGTTCCTAAAACCCTTCAATATTACTTCTGCCACCTTCCGGCAAAATAATATTAAAATCACTTTAATACCAAACCTGGTTGTCATATCTTGTAGCTATGTTTTTTTTAATAAACCTGTTGTTTGGTACTTTCCAGTTCTTAGAAACCTGACTTCTCTTTAATGATATTCTGATATTCAAAAATTGCTTTAAAAGCCATTAATTTCTGTTCTTATTTATTTTAAAACAGGGGATCATGACACTAAAATTCTGTAAGGTACTTAAACATGTGCCTAGTTTTAAGACACTGATTCACATGACATTAATGATGATAGTCTAAGAAAAGCTCATTGTTGTAATCATTATCAATTTTTTCTGGTGTTTACAGTTCATTAAAATTTCCTATATAAATATTTTTTTTAAAAGCATATATGAAAGTACTTATTTTGAAATAGATATTTGGTCAATGTAAAAAGTTTCCACTCTTTTCTCAGGTATTTCAGTTGTTTTTGCCTACTAACTCTTGTCTAATATATGTACACATATGAGATGTCTAATTTAAATATAGATAAAACATGAGACAGTTGTTGGATATCTTTTTAATCTATGTTGTGTTTAAAAACAACCAAAGTAAATAACTATTTAATGATTGCAATTTTTTATCCTCCTTATCTAATTTCCCAGTATAATCATTTGTCGATCAATTTCCTTTTTCCACATCCTGCCTGCTGTGAATATATTCTGTTTTCTCTTTGCTGTAATTTAGCCTTTTTAATTTGCCTCTCTTGATTTTTATAGCTACCCATATCCAGCTCACTAGATTGTTTATAACATTTTTTTAAAAAACCAAACATCTCCTGCTTAATATTTATATTATTATTTTAGATCTCCTCTTAGCCACCTTAGCCTTTATTGCTTTTTAGGAAAAATTTCCTTGTCAGTGTTCCTAATTGGATCTTAAATATCATCTACTTTTCTTCAGTAAATTTTTGCATATACTGTAGAGATACAAATAATAAAAAGCTGGTTGATGCAGCTCCTAGTTAAGTCAATGCCTGTCACTGAGTTAAGAGGACATACTATCCAAAATCTCTACAGTATTCTTTAATATTCAACTTCTGAAATTAGGTTATTTGTATCCTTACTATAGCACAGCAGTTCCCAAACTCTGTGATGTGACTGTAAGCAGGAGTTAAAGTAAGGGGGAACGCACTGGAACACAGTTCCAGAACCCACAAAATTGAGGGACCAGAGTTTCAGGGCCCTAAAAATAGAAAAATCTAGTGGAACGCATGTTCTTCCTTGCCATGGCTGCTGGCAAGTCCTACACCCCACCATTGTTAATCACAATACTTATTGTGTTATGCAGTGTTTGCTAGTTTGTGACAATAACTGCTATAGACATAAAGACTATATAAAATTATAAATATTTTTATGGAGCGATAACTGACGCATGTGGTACTGAGAAGTGGTTGCAAATGACTACCTGGGCTGGGGCCCGCACATGCATGAAAGGGGCCCAGACAATACGGGAAGGGGGCCCGGAGATTAGGAGGGTTCCAGGGCCTGTCAAATTGTACTTTAACCACTGACCATAAGTGAGGTCATTTCATCAACAGATGTAGTCACAGCAATCTTGAGCATGCAGAGGATGCCATTTTACAAAATAGCTATCTCCGCACAGCTTGACCTCACAGGCACCATATGCACGAAGTCACATTGCACAAAATGCTCTACAAAATGGTGCCCTCCAAGCAGCATGATGTCGCATGCACCATATGCAGGGTTGGTCCAAGGTAAACTATGACTTTTGCACCCCCATCAGAGTGCAGCACTTTCATTTATAAGAGTTAACATATTAATATAGTTTTTAAATAGTGAAAAAAATTCACTTCTATCTAATTTGGCACCCCTTAAAGCCCGGTGCCCTAGGCAACTGCCTAGTGTACCTATATGGTTGGGCCGGCCCTGACCATATGCGTGTGTGAGAATATGCTGTCCAGAGTTGGCATTTTGTAAAGCAAAATGGCATAATCCTTGTGGTGTGACTTGCACGTGCAGTGCACATGAGGTAACACTACAAGGAGGATACCATTTTTAAACTGTAACTTCAGTGCTGCCTGGGGTAGTGGGAAACAACACATCTGAAAATGGGGTCACGCAGGAAAAATGTTTGGGAACCACTCCTATAGCAAGTTTCAAAGGGGTATCTGTGTCAGTCTAGTTCAGCAAAACAAACAAGGAGTCTTGTGGCCCTTTTAAAGACTCTCAAATTTATTTATTGCATGAGCTTTTGACGAAGAAAATCCCACTTCATCAGACATTTCATCTGTACTTCTCCATCTTCAAGTGTCTGATGAAATAGGATTTTCTCCCATGGAAGCTCATGTGATAAGTAAATGTGTTAGTCTTTAAAAGTACCACAAGACTGTGATAGCACTTATTAATATATAAACTAACAATTGTGATCATTTATTTACTAAACAGTCTCTGGCTACAACTGCTTTATCCTGCTTGGCTCGTTTAATCAGATTAGAACCAGAATAGGCTCTGGCTAAAAAATTTTCACCAAACCGCATAAGAAAGCAATCCTGAAATACCCAGTGGTGTGTATTTCTCTACTTATTTTTTTGCATAGCTGATATTCTAGTCAGAGCCTGAGAAATTAGAATCCCTTGTATTCAAAGTGCTGGTTTTCTCATGAGCATCTTATTTAAAAAATTAAATAATAAAAGTCTGTTAAAAAGGGCTATAACTACAATGAGTAATCATCTGACTATATTTATTTTCTGTAACTTCCATGAAATTCAATAACTTGTATCAATTTCTATCCATCAGCCAAATATAATTTTTCACCGGAGACTCAGCATATTCTCCTCCGTGTGATTTTGCTTCATCCTCTCCTGTTTTAATTTAATTGTTGAACAAACTGTATGCTTAAATGTTAACTCAGCAGTCCAACAGTGTGTGAGATTGTATAGATATCATGCTTAGGAACTGATGCTGCAAACGCTTAATGCATGTACTTAAAATCACTCTCAGTAGTAGTCCAGTTTTGTATGTGAGGTAACTCATGTAGAAATAAAACAAACAAGGAGTCCCGTGGCACTTTCAAAGACTAATCATTTTATTTTATCACATGAATTTTTGAGGGCGACTCCCACTTTGTCAGATGTTGAAGTAGAACTGGAATTCACCCATAAAAGCTAATGCAATAAATAAAATAGTTAGTCTTTAAAAGTGCCACAGGATTGCTTGTTTGTTCTGCTGAACTAGACTGACACGTCTACCTCTCTGGATATACATAAATGTTTGCATAAGAACCCTATTTTTTTTTTAAAAAAAAGATAGGATGGTTCTGTGGTTAAAGTATTGAATTGGAAATAGGGAGATTCCCAGTTAAACTACTTTTTTTTTTTTTTTTTTAATGTGAGATTTTGAAGTGGTCACTTAATTGCTCTGTGTCTTAATTTCCAGCCTCCAGAAAAGGAGTAATAAAGAGATCTGGTTGGAAAAAGTCGGACAAAACATTTTCTTTGTAATTTGCAGATGTGTTGAAATCAAAACTTTTTGCTGAGTCAAGTTTGGCTCCAACAATTCTGACAGATCCCAAGACAAGTTCTCTTGGTTTCCTACCAGCTCCCCTGCTCAGATCCCCCTGACTGATGAGGAGCTGAGAATCTGAAAGATCTGTGATGACTGGCTCCCAAACTCCCAGAAACCTGTAGCTTCTTAGTAACCTGGCTCCCAAGTCATCAAGGATCCACAACTCCAGAACAGATTGCCAGGCAGACTGCCTTAGAGCTGGAAATCCTAAGGCTTTAGGCTCTATTACTCTTGGGCAGCTTTCCAGACAGACTCCAGAGTTACCATTCCCTTTTACAGAGAATTTAATTTTTTTGGATTTCATTCCAAATTAGAACAAGATCATATTTTAAAATACACAGATCCCCTGCAAAACAGATTTTCCTTTTTCCCTGCCCAGCTGTAATAACAATGCTTTCCTTTTTCAGTCCTGTATGTCTATCTTGTCTGTTTAGATTGTAAGCTTTTTGTGGAAGGGTCAGTCTCTTAATGTGAATCTATAGAGTGTCTAGCAGAACTGAGCCTGAAGCCAGAACTGTAAAACAAATAATTGTCAGTGGAATTCATCATTCTCATTAAGGCTGGTCAAACAATTCCACTGACATATTTTTCAATGGAAGATTGGGTTTTTGATTAATGGATAAATATTATGGAAAATGTCTGTTTTCCTCAATTTTTTTTCATTCGAAAACTGAAAACCCTCAAGCAAAAACTTTTCACTTGAAAACCCCATTTTTTTTCCACAGGGTAGGGGCGGGGGGTAATTTTTCAGTGTTGAGCAAACAAAAACCAAGAAATAAATCCATTTGGGGGGATTGAAAAAAGTAAAAAATTTCTGTGTGGTGACTGGTGTCCAGGTCTATTTCTTCTTGTATAAACTAATAGCCCTTTCACAGACATTAATTTGCTTTCCCTTAGCTTTCCTTTTATGGCAACTTTCCATTAAACCTTCTCTTAATGTAGCACTAAACCAGAAAATAGATAAGCATTTTTCTACCGTATTAAACAATCACTTTGTTCTTGAAAGGTAGGAAAACAATCCAAATCTGCTCAATGTAAAATTTTAAAGAAGTTTAAATGCTGAAGAAAAATCTCCAAAGAACTTGTTAGTGAGTGCAATCTTTTTTGTACTGGATCTAAAAGTAGTCTGGTGTGTTATCAATGAAGCTCTTGCTATATGTGAAACTTCAAACCTATCTCTAATTCTGCTACTTAGTAGCTACGTGTTGCTACTGACAGGCAATACTCACAGAGTATTGTTATGCGGGGTCTGAAAGGGGAGAAAGAGCCTCTGGACACCCTTTTAGTGTTTATCACCTTGTATGTAACTGTTATTGGAAATCTAATTTGGTACAACTTAGGGATACCCAAACAATAATAGAGACAAAACTTTTGTTTTAACTTGGCCTGAGCCCATGACCTGTCTTTTGGTTGAAATTTTCAAGTTCCCTGGCATGACGGTATGACTTCCTCAAAAATCTCAGGAAGTCACACTCATGCCCAACCCCCCAAGTAATTACACGATCCTCCCTTTGGGGCACATTAATCATGAGGTTAACCTCCTGATGTATAACAAAGAGCATGAATTTATCAAATAACCTGAAAATTAGCAAAATATTCGTACCTGTGGCTAGCTCAGAAAGATGTTATTTTGTAGTCATTAGTCACATTATTATTTTATTTTATATATTTTAATTTCATAAGTGCTCATATTCAAAAGTCTTTGAGGATCTAAGGGAGGGGGAATACTAAAACACCAAAATTCACACATTGGTAACCTAATTCAAAACCATGCACTAGAATTGGCAAACCCATAAATCCACAAAACAAACAATATCTGCACAGCGACCCCCCTTTAAAGTTTCATTAGTTTTCCTATCTCCATCTGCTGTTTTGAGGCCCTGTTATTTGACTATCTGTGCTGGCCATCTAAATATCTGGTAACCAAAGAGTGTAAAAGAATTAAATGCAACACTTTGGCATTCTCGTGAATGTTGGTGTTTGATTAAATATACCATAATGCTTTTGTCTGCATTAATCTAAAAGGTGTATGTTTATCAGAGGTATTGTCCATTGGATACATTTCTGATATCCACCCTTTAAATTATAGTTACAAGATTTAAGTGAGTAATAATGGAAATTAAATATCTTTTCCAGGTATCACAAGTGTAAAAAAATCAGACTTTTGTCAATATATTAATGGGATGCAGCACTAATCCATTTTTACTTTAGTGACATGATCTCATTATTAAAGCAAAGCATGTGATATTTACAAAAATATTTTTGCCATAACAACCAAGAAAAGTTCATTTATCATAGCAGTCCATGAAACTAGAACAGTAATACAAAACCCAGAAGACACTATTGTTCATAAAATCTGATGAGATGCTAACCATTCTTAATTTTTTGTCTAAACCTTCAGCAAAACAACTTTGCCCCTTTTCTCTTTAAACATCTCCATTTATGTGGAAATTTGTCCCACATTTTCTTCATTCATATAGTTAGGGTATCATGACTTTCTTTATTCAAAAACACTCTCGGATTAGGTAGGACCTGACATCTTTGCCGTTTTTCTTGGTGATGATTGCTGGTGTTGCATTTTCTGGGTCCATTGTTGAACTATTCACAATGGGGAAGCTGCTGAAGCTTTCTCCCTCTGGTGTTTCACTAGGGCTCCAGTTTGGTGAGCTGAAGAGCATGCTGCCTTTCCTCACAACCTCAGGGGAGAACTCTCAGTGGTGCCCAGGAGGGGAAGTACACAGTGCCCGGGTGGGAGGTGGAGTGAATGTGGGAGAGCTGGCCGATGGCAACTCCCCTTCTCCCTTTTGGATCCTCTGCTTTCCCCCTGGATGAGGTTGTGAGAGAAAGGGCTACCCAGTCTGTTTAAATTTATTTGAGCTTTTCAAAAGTCTCTGGGAATGGCTAGTGATCCCATCCTGTGTCTCCTTAGTATAATATTGGTGCTTTGTTATTTAGGACACTGCAGATCTGACTGATTGCCTTTTGGGGGATTAGGAAAAAATGTTTCCCATTGAACCAGATTGGCAAAAAGTATGGTGGTTTTTGCACCTTCCTTGGAACATTACTGAAGCACAGTTAGGTTAAAGCACTGATACTTAAAAAGTTGAACATTAGGCAAGTAAGAGTGTTTTAGCTTATCACAACTTGCGACAGGTATCCTGTGCAGACAAAGATAAAAGGGACTGGCTCCTTGAGGTCAATGGAAACCCCGAATTGGCCAGCTGGTACTTTTGCATATGGGAAAAAGGGAGACATGAAGTCCTCCCTTAGAAACCACTATCTCCCCAGGGAAGGTGCAAAAGATTCAGAAGTGAGCTTGAGTCCAAAGGATGGTTCCAGGCAGGTCTACCCAAGTTATTGGTTGTGAGGTTAGAGACCTGAATACAACACAGAACCCAATAAGTACCTGATATGTGAGAGCAGAGGAGTGAGGCGCACAATGTCCCTCTCCAGCGTTAGATGAAATTGCAGCCTGCTACCTAAAATCCATCCCATGTGTCTATCATTTCTTAGCCCACCTGATCGAATCAATACAAGGGGCATTTGTTTGCACACACCTTTCACTAAAAGCCAGATTTAAATGGAATGCCTCTAGCTGAGAAAAGGATGGGGTAAATGTACAAAACTGTCACCTTAGCTTCTAGAGAGTGCCTCCTCAGTGATGTTGGGGTGTGCGAGGGGGAAGAGTGTAGGTAAGTGTATTTATTGCAACTCACTTCTCATTTGGAATATTTTTATGATGAAAAACATAGCTACATGAACAAGTTTTACTTCTCTGAGAGTCCTGAACTTGATTTTTCTTGAGAGAATGTCTGGGCCTTGTGAAAACTATACAAATAAAGATAGCTATGATCAGGCTTCTCTGCTTCTTTTAGAATTATGATCAAACCGGAGTTTTGATGGGTATATTTTGCCAGTATTAGGGCACTTCACCTTTGGTTTTTATGAAGCATGGACATGAATTTACTAATGCTGATGAAAAGTCAGTAGCAACACTACCAAAGAAACTTATGATGATGGTGACTGTATTAGATTGTACTTGCCTCCTCTTGGATTTCATGATTCATTTTATTTCAACACTTAATAAATCAAGATGGACATTATAAAGGCAAGTTACTTTGCATCTACCCCATTTCGTTCTTGAGATTCTCAGCAGTAAAACAGGTCTTTCGGTTTCTGTATTGAAAGATGGTACTCTCTACATCTGAAAACTAAAAAGGCTGCAAGGAAGGTAGTAGAGAGTACAATAAGAGTGAACTGCACAAGAATGATGCAAAAAAATGAAATTGTATTTCCTGGTCACCCATCACCTGACAGGACAAAGGTTCACATACTTAGACAAGTTCTGCAACCTGGGTGAAGGGTAGAAGAAGACCACATCATGTTTGTCCTCTAATTTTAGCTAACCAAAATGATCAAGAGTGGGTGGAGCAATATAATATGCTATACTCATATGCATGATTAACTGGGGACAATTATGAAGCATTGTAGTACAACAAATGAATGTCACCTTTTTTGAAAAAGCATGCCTTATTTCAATGATTCCTTTTAGCTATATAAAAAACTTAATGCCTGGGTTTTCTGCTGGCTTCAACCTTTCAGTTTATGCTATATAAACTTTTTGGAGAAGGGTTTCTAAAGTCAAACACCTTTTGTTTAGAAGTCAGGGAAGGAAAGGGGGTTTTGTGTGTTTGGAGATTTTTTTTAAGAAAAAAAAGCACCCTGAAAACACTTTGTCTCCAAATGCATACTTTCTGAGTTCCTAAAAACACACAGAGGTAAGCTATGTAAAAATTGTTTGAAGAATGAAAAACAAAAAGGAAACAAGAAAAAAAAAGTTTCTTGACACATTCAGAAGGTATATCAAACCAGACATCAGGGGGAAAGATGCAGTTACTTTCAGACAAGTGATCTTGTCTGAAACAGGAAAATTGATCCACCTGTATGATCAGTAAAGGGAGATGTTTCAGTTCTGCTGCCAGTAGCTCACTATGAATATGAGGGGGGAGGCTTGATGTGCTGCACAGCAAAGTGGTACTTTTCACAGAATAATTTCAGTTTAAGTGGAGGTTTGGTATATTTGGGGTTTCTGTATGTACATTGCATCAGAAGTCTTATCTGAATTGAGTGAAATTCAAAATACAAGTTGTATTGGTCAGTATCAATTGTTCCTCTAGGTCACAAGATGATGTTTCTGTTTAGTGATTGGATGAATGTAACTTCAAAACACATTTTTCTACAAACCTTATGTTCACGTTTAAAAATCAGCAAACATTATGGCAAACGATCAGATTTATTTTGTGATATATTTCAGCACCAGGGTTGAAAAGATAAAATAAACTATAAAGCAATTGTATTTTTAGCTAAAATTCTTTATGTACCAATCTCAGTGTGCCATGCCAAAGAAGTGTGCCCTGTCAAACAAGTGACAAGTATAAAATAGCAGTTTTCAGTTTTACTATAGTCATGTTAGCCCCAGAACATTAGAGATGAAAGGAGGATTAGGTAATTAGACCACCTTCTGTTGGTGATAGAAACAAGCTTTGGGGCTTTTAAAGCAGATTTGCAAAAGAAGAGCTCAGTTTAAGCGCAAAAGATGGACTCCCTCACCAACTAAAATTAGTCCATTAGAAGATATTTCCTTACCCACCTTGTCACTCTAGTATAAAATTGGCCACTTTCAAGATTAATTGTGGATTCATCAACAGAACTTTGATATTAAGTTCAAGACGATGCTGTGTTAAAAGAACATAATTGCTATGAGAATGCTTGAGTGTAATATATTCTGTTATATACCTGGGGTTTAAGGATCTTAAATTTGGAATATTTCTGTTTTGTTTTGTTTTATTTCCAATATTCTATGAATCAATTATTTGAGTTTCCTAAAATTCAGAAGGGATTTGCTTTAATACATCTTTCAAACCTAGAAGGATAAGAATAAAGGGGAAACAAAATTAAAAAATACTACTGGTATACTAATCTCCGTGTGCCTTGAAAAGAAAAGAAATACCAAATATGATCCCTCTTTTAGGCATTTGTGAATTGGCATTCATGTTTTTCAGTAAGGATAATGATTTGTTGCCTTATAGGGAAAAAATAGGAAATATTACACTTTATTTATAAATATTCCTAAATAAAGTGCTTTATAGTTCCACTCATAGATATAATAAATTCCACAAAAACAGAATTATTTTTATAAGTCGGGGGGGGGGGAGGATTTAAAAAGTAACTACAGTGTAAATGTTATTTTCCTTATTAGAAAGAAACTTAGGATGAAAGTAAGAGCCCAACTATAAAATTTTCCTCATGATTTTCATCATCAGTTTTCCAAAGCTGTTGAGTAGAAAGTAGAAGTTTTTTCCTACATTCCTGTAGTATTCCCTTCCTTTTAGACAAATAATGGAAAAGGTGAAATGCAGTTCCACTGTGTAAATATTCCACCTCGTGCAAGGTTCACCCATCTCTTGTATTTATGCCTTTTGAGTCAAAGAAACAGCATAAAAGTGCAAATCTCAAAATGTAATTCCAACTATTTTATCAATAAAAGTTTAGTATGGGGCATATCAGGTTTTTTGTGATAATTGTAGATTGATGGAAAATTCTGTTGCTTATATTTTTGGAGATATGAATAGGCAACTGCTAAGATAACAACATGGAAAGATCTTGTTTTAACATTACCAATCTACTCTTAAATGCATTTAGATCATCTCAGAATGATCAGCTACACTACTATTAAAAGTGAGATTTTTGAAATATGAAAGATTTCCTGAGAATCTGAAATATGAAGAATGTAAATTTAAAGCATTTTCAGAATGATACAACTTTCTGAATCTGTCCAGCAGACAGCAAAAGCTAAGTGCCCTGAGCAAAATCAGTGGTTGGTATAAAATTATACTGTTGTCCCTCGGGGATTCCCGGGCACATTACAAGTTTCAGCTTTTCACCTTTGGCATTGGACTCCACTAGGGATTACATGGAAAGGTTGATTAATTTTTGTTTTAATTACATTGTTCCAGGGTATTTGATTTGATCCAGGGTAACTGACAAGTCTATTTGTTGCATTATTGGATGAACTTGCAGGAATTCCTCTAGGACAGGTTCCTCTTCACAAACATCCTTCCCAGGGCTAGAATAAGAACAGAGGCAACTGAATTGTGTAAATAGCAATAATGGAGAATCAAGAGGTCATGAGTTCTAGATTCACTTCTTCTACTAATAATCTGTAGTCTTCACAAATTGTAAAGTGGTTTCCAGCATTTTTTATTTATCATGCATACTTTAAAACCTTGTGGAGACATTAGAAACAAAGGTGGAAGGAAAAGTAAGTGGAGATCACTCCAGTAGGAAAGCACTGGACCAGACTTCCTACCTAGTTGTTCTACTTTGTTGTCCTGGTGTCCCAACATCAGGTTGGATGACTTCATCTTTTATAAACCATTTCCAATTCCACCCACACATGTTCAGAACCATATTTTATAAGGTATTGGCCTCTGCCCATGTATGGTATTCCAGCCAACCATGTGTGGTATTCTGGCCAAGCATAAATTTCCAACTATTAACATCTCATTTGCATCAATTAATGTCTCAGTAGTTTTGGTACTGTAGTCAGGTGTTGGCTGCATGTGTGTGTTCTCTCTGTTGGCTGTGCTGGCTCTGGTCAGATAGTTAGTACAGCCAACTTCAATCAAAGTGCCCAATAAATCCACACAGACTTGGATTCAGTAGTGAAGGCACCTGACTGTATTACTGACAAAGTACAGTGCTAGTTCCCTGGATCAATGTCTACAATTACTCTAAGATATCATAGAAATTGGAAGGAACAATGAAAGGTCATCAAGTCCCATTCCCTGCATTCATGGAAGGACCAAGTACCCTCTTAAACCATCCCTGACAGGTCTAACCTGCTTTTAAAAACTTCCCATGATGGAGATTCTACAACCTGCCTAGGCAACTTATTCCAGTGGTTAATCACCCTGACCATTAGGAATTTTTTCCTAATGTCCAACCTAAACCTCCCTTGCTGTAATTTAAATCCGTTGTTTCTTACCTTATCATCAGTAGTTAAGGTTAAAAATTTTTCTCCCTTCTCCTTGCAACAACCTTTTAGGTACTTGAAAACTGTTATGTCCCCTCTCAGTCTCCTCTTTTCCAGACTAAACAAACACAGATCTTTCATTCTTCCCTCATAAGTCAAGTGTTCCAGACCTTTAATCATTAATCATCTGTGACAATGGACCAGCTCAGTGAACAGTGGGACTTTCCATTCCCCACTCTGCTGGACTAAGACACTCCCTTTGAGGCTCTCTTTTATATACTAACACAAACAAGTTGCATATTGCCCCTCTGATGTGCTGAGATACTACCCTACCATATCAGGGTCCAACTACTACTTTAGTTCAGGTCTCATACCTAGCCTGTTATACTAGGCCTTATGTCTCAAGTTCTCACTTTCTACCACAGATACATCAATACAAATAGCACCATGGTTACCATATTGGAAAAATACCCTAAGATGCTACCATATGTTTGTTTGCAGTTTACCTATTTATCCTGGTTTATATATATATATATATATATATATATATATATATATATATTGCTAAATTTTATAACCTTAGGTCAAGCATATGTCACTTCATAATCTTCAATCAAGCACATAGTACTCATGCTAGCTTATGCTAGGTTTCAACTTTTACTAGGCCACACTCTAAACATTTAATGCTTAAAATCTATAGCCAAGCCTATTTTTAATACTTATATTCTGTTTCTTCTTACTGTTGCAGTTTCAGTAGCTTCCATCATCATTCATAAGCATTTCTAGCAAATAAACTATATTTTATCCCAAAATATACACCTTCCAGATTAGGTCAGGGGTCAATGGTGAACACCTGAAACAAAATTCCAGAGGGCCAGATGCTCTACACTTTCTGAAAATCAGACCTTTTTAAAGATGTCTCAAACTGTGCACCAAGAATCACCAGTCACTTTTTAATATCTCACACTTGACATGTTCATAGACAGAAAAAAGAACTATAATTTATTGTAAATTGTTATCCCTGTTGTTGAAGATGAGTGGCCAAATTTTCAAAGGTACAGATAAGTGCAAAGATAGAGATAACTGCCTAGTGAGATTTTAAAGGGTCTGAGCAAGTTAGGGCTCCTAACTTCCATTTCACATACGCACCTGATGGACTTACAACAGTACCTATCTATACCCATAGGCACCTAAATGCCTTTCTAAATCTGACTCAAGTGCAACTGAATGGTTGAAATCTGGTAAAAATGAATGGATGTCATTCTGTTTTCCTCTGAAGGGAAGATCAGATTTGGAAGTGTGGCTCCTCAATAAATGTGAGTTTCAACTTTGAAACTGTACCTCAATAAGAATATGGAAATTAAATATGACATTAGAAAGTCTGTGATATGTTACGGGTGTCTATACATATTACATTCTGTGAACACATTGGATTAGTATGAGTTAAAAATATTGCTCTGGTAATACTGATCTGTTGTCTTTTCTAATGGCATGTCACACAAACACTAAATTGTTGAACATTTCTGGCTTAATATCAATACTATGTTATAGTAAATTAAAAAAAAAAACGAGACTATAACTCAAACTAAATATAAATGATTCCCTGTAGAAACAGGACTCAGTTAATTTTCTAACTAATGCATTGTACAGAATATATAAACCTGAATTACAGTGGACTTTTTTTATACTACTATTAATCTTTTCAGTGTTTTAACAACGCCCATTAGCATTGACTAGAGATGTTAAAAAACAATCAAACAAACAAAACCAGCTAAAGAAACCACCACAAGAACCGCACTACTAATGCTCATGATTGAAAAAAAAACTTCAAATCCTTTGAAGGGTTTATTTTAACAGATGACTTTTATGACCAATGCACTGGGAAACAGCCTTCATATATAAATATCTTATGCTGCTAGACAGGAAAGCAGAGGGTTTTGTTTTGTGGGTTTTTTAAATTAGCATTACAGTTTCGGGTTGTTTTTTTTCAGTGTTTTTTTTCAGTTATCTTGAAATCTATACTTCTCTTTATGTTCATTAAAAGAGCATCATGTTGTATGTTTATACCAAATATGAAAGATTTCGCACTTAAGTAATACAAAATAAAATAAAAAAGAGCATATATAAATTTGACTGAAAGTTACCAAAATGAGCAATACAAAGGCATCTTGTTTGTGGACTGTAACCATAGATTTTGTTATCTGTGCTGGTCAAGAGCCTGTTGAAATGAGAAGTCTGTTCATCAGAAATTGGCAAGAAAAAGTTTTAGCTGCATGTAAGTCTTCTTTAACAAATATATATATATATATATATATATATATATATATATCTCTCCATTTATAAGTGTCTCCCACAACATGGGGGAAGGAGAGGCTCAATACTTTCCTTTCCCTTTGATCATTGCTCCCTTCTCAGACTGAAATCTTTCAAGTCTCTTCAAGGCCTTGAGATTCCAAGGCCTGTTGTCTGCAACTGCACTAGATAAAACCTTCTAATTACAGGTAAAAAAAGGATTAGATGTTCTCTTGGCCTGAAAGGACATTACATGACCTGAAAGGTCTTTTCCAACTTTCACTTCCATGATTTTAGGATTCTGTGGAAAGAATGAGATCCCTACCACTAACTGCATCCAGCATGAGTCAGTAATCCACTTCTGCCATCACTGTATCTAGATGAGCTACTCTGCCAGGATGTGGCCCTAGGTGATTATTCATTTAGCAAATTTTAAAGTTCTATCCTGGTAGAGAAATGCATTTATACCTAATTAGCAACCTATAAACTGCAAATCTAGCCATCTTTTAGTAGTCTGTTTTCAGGCTCAACAACTGGGCAAATGCTACAAATAAATAAATAAATAGAAGGTCTGAGATCAGCCTTTCAACTAAACATCACAAATGTGCTTGGGCAGTACTCCTGTCCACTTGATATTTGCTTTTCACAAACATTTGCAAAAGTTTGTTTGCAAGAACATTGGTGAAAAGGGGACATATTGTGAATATTCAGTTGAATGAGTATTTTCCATGTAAATATACCACAACAATCTTTGTGGGTTTAGAAGTCAGTTGATCGGGAAGCATAAACCATATCACATGACTCTGGTGATGGCCCATACAAGGAAAAGGAGGAATTATGAATAGTCAGTACTTGATACAGTAGTTGGGCTGAGTAGTTCATTAGCAAATCATATGCTAACACATAATTGCATAACATATTCATTAAATTGTGAATCACTAACAAATTAGTTTAAAAACCAACCTATTCCTGACTTACTTGTAAAATAACCAAAGCTTAGATGTGTGAACGAATCACCTATCTCTATTTCAAATGTGTGGAACAGAGACTGAATTCACATGAACAGTTTATTAATTTCTTCTGGTGATGAACAAGGGTAAAATGTCCATGGTGATTTTTATTAATTCTGTCAGCAGTTTTTTAACAATAGTGACCACAAACTTTTCTTCACCCAACTACTAAAACTTAGAAATTTGCATGGTGTTTTCTTTCAGCAGTTTCACTCCTCCTTCCTGGGTTCCTGGAGTGTTGCTGTTGGTAATTGCTCATCTTTTCTGAAGTTATCATACATCTGGTCCCACAAGGAGTCATTCTTCCTGTTCAATGTATATATAATGTCAGTAAGATTGTGCAGCCTTTAGAATTTATTTTTTATAGCTATGCTGATAACATCCATTTCTATAACTTTTCTTTTCCAAGCCAGATTTTAAAGTTTTGTTGGTCTTTTGCTGCCCAACTATCATAAGGTTCTGGATTAAAGTGAAATAGCTGTAGCCACTATAATGCAACCAGAGATCAGATAAAACTAATGTTTGTTTGCTTGTTTTTTTGAAAGAGGGGACACATTTAAACGAAAGAGTGAAATCTACCAGCACAATATGTTGAGGGTCTTTATCCACGATGGCAAAGGTCCATCATGATGGTCTAACATCATGACAATTTGCTGATTCAAGGTTCTATTGGATCCAGGATTCCCAGGTAAGCAGCAGTTGCCTATGAGGTTTTGTTGCTCATTGGCCAATGAGATTTTAATGCAGTCCTTGTAATGATCTTTCCTGCCCTCATTGCCATCAGACTATGCCACTGCAATGCCCTCTGCACAGGGTTACTGTTACTGCATGTTGGGGGTTGTAAATAAAATATTGTTGTTTTATTATTTATTTTATTTTGCTACAGCAGAGGGAGAGCTACCTTTCTTTCCAGGCAGCAGAAACTATCAATCTTTTCCTCTGTTGGTGGGAGTAGCAGCAGCCCTGACAGACAAAGAAAAGGCTTCTCAACTGTAAGTTGCCTATCCACCTCCTCTCCTCCAAACAAAAGTGCAGGATAGGCTGGGTTGCAGATCCCCATCTGGCTCTGTTCTGAAGGACTCTTCCCTGTGCCATATCTAAAGCCAACAAGCACAACTTCCTGGCCAGATGAAAGTCCTTTGGGTTCAGTGGATTGCTCAGTAACAGCTCTTCTTTCCCAGACAGACAACCGTTTTCCAACAGCAACTGCCTTTCCCATGAGTAGCTGAGCCAAACTTGCTCCAAGTTGAGTGCCAAAATGAATAATATGAAGAAAAAAAAAAAAAAGGAAAGTGATGAATATTCAAGTCAAAATGTTACAAAATCTAAAAATGATATCGTATGGGGGAAGGAGGGGATAGCAAATGATTAAATATAGAGTAATAATAGAATAGAACAACCTGCAACTTCCCTATTATATCACTTCTCCATAGTGTAATGTCTTAGTTTTCACAGATATAATTCCTGAGGCTTAGCATTGTTTGTTGATGGGTACGGGTTCACTTTTACAAAGCGTTGGAGGCTGTAAATAAAATATTATTTTAATATTTATTTTAATATGCTAAATAGCAGGGAGAGCTCTCTCTATCCAGGCAGGAGAAACTGAAATGAGAGCAGGAAGGCATTCAGGACAACTCATGGCTTGGGGAGAAAAAGATATCCTATGCATTTATAGCCAAGTATTATCACATACCTTCAGTGACTGTGCTTACAGGCTTAAGGGGTGATTTGACAAGATGTCCAGAGTTTTTGGCCTATGTATAAGAGGGCTCAACAGACCGCGCCTCAGACAATTATGTAAACAATAGTTGTTTTTATTTTGGCAGTTCATAAGCAGAAATAGAGTTATTTAAAACCACCACTGTAAAAGAACAGCAACTTCACACAGTAGTATTTCTAAAAGCCACATATACTATGTCATTTAAAAAAAACCAACTCGATGGCATTTCTAATGAATTTTTTTTACTGTTTCTTTAAAAAATATTCTTTATCTTGACTTATCCTGTATCAGAATATATATTAAATATACAATATATACACAAGATTAGACGTTTTCATAAGGCTCATGCTGATTGCATGGGAAGCAACGTGCTCTTCTAGCTAATATCGTCTATTTTGGTAACAGACATTTGGGTCAATCTGTTCTCATACAAATTCTTAATAAACACATTCCCCCTCCCTTCCCCCCACCCCCGCGCCCATCGTACACTCTGAATGGATGAACTAAATATGAGTAAATAGGTGAACCAGAAGATCAGTTTTTATACTTCCCAGAGATTTTATTATTATTTACTAGTATGTTTTGTGGGGATTTTTGAATGAAGCCTAATTTTTAATGTATCCCAGGATTTTTTTTTTAGGGTATAATTTCATGGATAAATTTTCTAAGTGGGCAGATACAAGCAATATCTTGCTTTTAAAAAGCCTCTAAGCCTGTATTTCTGTACATAGATGGTTAAGCACACAGTTATCCAACCTGCATATGAAAACAAAGGTTATTATGGTCTCATTGTGTGCATCTTCCTTCGAAAATTTGGCCTTCATTTTATTTACAGAGCTGTTTATTAAATAATATAAGCAATTGACTCCACTGTCTTTTTCATAATATTTGTAGAATTTAAATAAATCAGTGTTAAATTCTGAAACTATTTATCACACCCTTAGATAGCAAGATTTAATGTGAATTGTGTGTTATTAAAATTATGATTTGGTCATCGCTTTTTATAATCTATTGCTTATAAACCTGGTTATATTTAAACAGTACAAGCATTAATTTTTTAATACGTAAAAAACCAGCATTTTAGAATATTTAGTAACTACTGTGCAGTTGTTAAATTTAACAACCTAACCAGATTTACTTAAACCATTAAAAGCCCATTAGGTCTGCAGCGTATTTCATTTCACCCAGAGCAATCTGCAAGATGAAGGGTCAGTTTCACTAGCAGTGTCAAAGCATTTTTTGTGTCATTCAACACTTAGCAAAGGCTAATTAAATTCCTTCATGAAAGATACATTAATGTGAACAAGGAATATTCATTTCAAAGTTGCTAGAGGTATGCTACCTAAACAAAATGATCACCACAGAATTGCTATAAAAGAACTATGCTGGTGTGAAAACAGGAAGATAGTAATGGCTAATCTACTGTATATTTCTCTCTGTCTTATATCTTTTATATGAATAATAAGTTCCTTCAGGCCTAGCAGATGCAGTGGGTTGCTATACTATTTTTTTATTTCTGGAGGCGAAAATTTCAATTCTGACTGAGTTCACAACTGAAAGCTAATTTGTGGGTCTCATTTTAGGCCTTAGCGGACATGTTGCATAGCCCCCATTCAGATTGGTAGCAAGTAACGTAACTGACAACCTCTGCCTGAGATAACTTCACAACTAGAGGACTGAAATGTTTTCAAAGCTGTTTAGGGAAATCTTCTCATGTCAGAAGTATGAGCTTATCTTCTGAAGCAACACAGACATGACAACAAACATTGAAGGCGGAGCTGTATGCTTCTGTAGAACTCCTGGATCGGTGCATAATTTAAGCCTTATTTTGAGAATATAAGTAGTGCATAGGCCTTGAACTGGCCCTCAACACAGGAGCGAATTTCACTCAGCTGAGTTTTGCCTATTGTCTGCATGATGAGACAGTACACAGCAAGATACGTTTTGAATCTACAGTGCATCAACTTGCAGCGCACTAACTCGCCATGTAAACAAGCTCTTGCGGATATTTAAAACGATCAAAATTTGAAGCAGGTGCTCAGATGCTGGTGAGACACATGAGATAGATAGATTCAAGTTATCTCTTACCACTTCTCCAACTTTGCTTCCAGAATGACAAGGTGTTGGGGGTATAGGTTGGGAGGGAGAAGATGGAAGGGAGCTTTTCTAATGAGTAGTTCGGGTGGCTCCTCCCTTAGACTAAAGAAAAACAGATATATTTTATTGTATTTCGTAGCTGGCTATCAAGTTTCTCATACAAATCCATGTACAAATCAGTGTGTTTCAAGCTATATTGTGACATAATGATCCACATTGGAGTGATTAACCAACCATCCAAAGAACAAATGTTAATTTAATAAAAGATTTAGGGGGAGGAAACAAAAGCAAAGCTTCAAGTGAGCATCTAAATCACTGAGACAAAAATGCTACATCACTGCCTTTCAATTCTATATTTTTTATGCTATCCTGTTGGTTAATACTAGAGTCTTTGCAGCATTTTATAATACGCAATCAAAAGTACTGAGAAAAGTGAAAATGCTGCAGCTTCCTCCCATTTCTTTCTACTGTGTGCAGTCCATGTCAGTATCTTTGTTGGTTACCTAGGAAACTATTGTAGGATGGAATTTGATTGGCTGTGTTCTCAGATTGATTATTAAAGTCGTGGGCAGTTTCGAGTGGCAGACATTTCATAGGTTGCACAAAGTAAGTAGCACTAAATGATTCACAATTTAAGATTCTTTTATTTAGAAATGAACTGCATGGAACATTAGGTATGTCGAACCTTTGAAAAGTTGGGTGAGAAATGAGTAATAGTTTAATGTTCTGTCTTCTCTGCATTGTAGTTCTTGTTTCTTTTAAACATTTTAAATCTTTTTCTTGAATAGTCTTCAGCTTATTTCTTGATTTTATTCAGAGATGTCTTGTCGAGGGTGGGCAGGATACACAGCGCTTACCACTCCCTGAGAGGACTAATATTACAAGTGATAGGAAAAGGGGCAAAATCATGAGAAAAGGAACTGTTCTCCAGAGGAAGTGGTTTATTACAAAAACATTCCATATTTTATACTGTTTTGATATGGGTTTGAGTCTCCTAAATTCTTGCATTTTCTTTTCTCTTCATCTTGCCCTGCCTTGTTCATAATGGGTCTTGTTTTCATGACTGTGAGGCCAGAGAGATCCAACCAAGGATTTGGTCACATAATGCCACCACTCCCATCCCTGTACTCTCTAACCTGACTACTAGAACTTGTCCCGTCTTTCCTTTCATATTGATGGGGCTACAACTAGCCTGTAAGGTGGTCTGCTAGCATCATGAAGTCTGACTTTTGGCAGGCATATAAGGTAGAGCAAGACCTGTGGTTCTGAGGAGAAGGATAGCTTAAGTGGGTGGATGGAAAGGAAAGGGTGAATGCCAGAAGGAGAACATGAACAAGATAGGAGTGGAGGAACATAAGAAATAGTCAGAAGGTGAAACAAGGAAAAGTGAAAATGAGAGGAGGAGGAGGAGGAGGAGGAGGAGGAGGAGGATGGGTCAACATATGAAGAAAGATACTGAGAATGAACAAAAAGTATTAGAAGTGAACTTGTCTACAGAAAAGCTTGCTGAAGCATGGAAGGCGTATGTTTGTTTTCTTTATTTGTTGACATTTCTTTGGCACTTGCCACAGTCAAGAATGTGATGTTTAAGACAATTCCTTTAATTATTTGTGTTATGTTGGTGCTTAGAGGCCCTACCTGAAGATTTATCTTTCCAGCTCGCCTTTTTGTCTCGCCTTTTGTCTTTGGAGATAAATGACATATGGGCCCTTAGCTATGTAGCTGTCAGGCTTTCTGGCCTTTAAGTCAGATGTACGCTAGTAAGTACAAATCTGTATAAGATGTTTAATAGAGACTTAGATTCAACATGGATAGAATGAATCGCACTGCGCCGATTTTTGGGAAGTCACCAAAGACACTTCTGAGAGCATTACATAAACTTTTCCCACACAGGTAGTGATGCAGACGTTCAGATGTCCCTGCCTTTCATTGATTTTATTAAGTCAGCTTTACAGATTTAGATACCACTTGTATATTTCATAAATCACTACACGTATTTTAATACTTTGCATTTCTTTCTGTGCGATATTGGGTATTAGACATAACACAGTCACCCAACATTGATTGATAAAGGACACCCCCTGTATTTCAACACTATATCTGCCTCTCAGTTGTATGTTGTTCTAAACATTCATGGTTCTCAATCTTAAACATGCTTTTAGTTCTGGATTTATACCTTTTCTCTAAGAGCAGCACCTACAGTCCTTCACATTACTGCATCTGCAATGCATTCTACAACCATACAAGAATAAACAGTAGAATACTTGTGAAAAAGAAAGCAAAGATTTCAAATTAGTTACTCTTAGATTTCTCTGAGTCAGATGTCTCTTGACTGAAACTTCCAACAGAAATGTAAGCTTTTTATTCTGAAAAGAACACAAACTATTTGTGTAACCTGTGCAAGTCATTTAATCTCCCTGGGCTTCAGTGTCCCAATCTGTAAAATGGAGATGTTTCCTTTTACCTGATCCTTTCTTTATAGTGTCTATTGAAACTGTAAGCATTTCACAGTAAGTACTGTCTAGTAGGTATACATACTGCATATTATCTATCTTATGGGTTTATCTTGCCACCCATCACCATAGTATCTGTGCACCTTTCATGAAAAACCAAGAGTAGTATCGAAGTTCCTAATGGACTTCACGGAGTCCCAACACTTCTTCCTTTTTGGGGTCAAAACTCTGCTTGGAATAGGAATTTTGTTTAATACATGTTGGGGTGTGTGTGTATTTTGGTTTTTTAAAGATTTGATTAATTTCCTCTTTTGGGGAAGGGTGTTAGAAGGGTTTTACAGGTATGAGGAGGTGTAAGAGTTGTGAATTTACAGGTAGAAGAGGCTGTCAGTGTTGTGAATAGTGTTCTGATAGTGAAAATACTTTTTCAAAGAGCTAAGTTTGGCAGCATCTCCTAAAGGCAGACACACTTTGGATTTGCCTGATTTCCTGATACAGTAGGGGCACTAAGCATTATTGGATCATAAATAATGATACATCAATTTTAATCACTCTATAAGAGCTCATGATACTCTAGTGCAAATGCAGCAAGTTGAATTTCCTGTTCAGATGAGATTCAGTTTACTCTGCTAGAACATATTTGTGATTAAAAAATGGAATCCTCATTCTAGATCAGTACATTTTATACTACGATACTGGAATGTATCTTTTTTCTCTTGAAATTCTTGATGGTTTCCACCAAAATGTCAGTTACCTTGCTTAGCCACCTCTTGGAAAAATAAACTGTATAAATTGAGGGGAAGGAGGGAACCCTGGTCAAGCTATGCCTTAGAGTAGTAATAGATGATGCTTTATTGTTCTCTTATCCTCTACTTCTTCTGCAGATATTCCTGTTACCTAATGTCCCATACTACAAACGTTTTTGGCATGAGGCATCTGAACTTAACAAGCTTATCTAAACCTCTGAATACCCTTATGTTCTACCGTTGCTTATCTCAAGCCATTGTTGTATTGGAGGAAGAAAATAAAATAGGTATTCCTTTGTCAAGTTTTACTGTAACACACAGGGTTCTGTTTATCATCTTCATTCTCAGCTGCAGTTCATGCTGGACCAGTATCTGTTGCCTTTTCATCTTATTTATTTTTAAATGAAACCTCTGATCATTTCCTAGCAATACACATTCTTTAAATTCTTATGGTGACAAACTGTCCTGGAAATGTATTACTTTGTATTCTGCACCATGCGTAAGCAGTGTATTTGTTTGATGGGGGGCATGAGGGTTGATTAATTATGCATGGTTCAGTTATATGCTATTTCTATACCCCATTTTTTCTGATTAGAAGGGATTCTTTGGATAATAATATTTTGTTTATCTAGAGTTTACTGTATATTTTTGAATTTTTGTCTCTACTTTTAATTGCATTTTATCCTACCATAATCAACATGTTGACTAAATTATGGCCTAGGCCAGTGGTTTTCAAACTTTTTTCCTCAGGACCCAGTAGAAAAAAAATCATTTATGCCCACAACCCACCAATTATATATTTGAGCAATGCATTCCAGTCTTTTGGTAGTGGCAGCAGGGGGTGCTGTGACCCAGTGCCTGATGGTCTGTGACCCAGTATTGGGTCCTGACCCTAAGTTTGAAAACCATTGGCCTAGGCTCTAGAAAGCTTTTAGTCCATAATCATTTGTGTCTATTGTATTTCAGATAAAATCGTTTGTCACACTACTAGTTACTGGGTGTAATTCAAGGGACAACCATGGACATTCATGCCATTCTTAGAAGGCAAGGTCAGAAGAGATTATTAAATCAGCCAGTCTGACTTTCAATATACGGTATCATAAACTAATATATTACACCCACTTACCCCTGCATTAACCCAAATTAGCCATGTTTTTGGCTAATGTGCATCTCTTCCAGAAAGGCATCCAGCCTTGATTGGAAAATATGAAGAGATGGAGGAGGTAATACTTTCCTTGGCAGTTTGTTCCGGGAGCTAATCAATCCTCACGGCTAAAAAGTCTGCCTTCTTTCCAATTGGAATTTGTCTGACTTCAGCGTCCAACTGTTGGTTCTTGTTATATCTTTTTCCAATAAATTAATGGCTCCTTTAGTTAACTGTATTTTTCCCTGTTCGGGTACTTAAACACTGTATCCAAATATTCACACTGTTCCTTTCAAGCTTCTTTTTTGATAAACCAAACAGATCAAGCTCTTTAAGTATCTCAACTCTTTATGTTTTCTTCAATCTTTGAATAATCTTTCTGGCATTTCTCTGTATTCTCTCTAATTTTTCAACATCTTTTTAAAAGATGTAAACACCACAACTGGATGCAATATTCCAGTATCTTTCTCTAAAATGTCGTATTTAGAAATAAAATTACCTCGAAGAAAGGAGGACCCCTGAGAAGAAGATCATTGGGAGTTTCCTCTTTGTTTAGCTCTTTTCAAGAGTTCTGAAGCTTTCCATAATTTGTGTAGTTCCACGTTATGCCATGACATCGATTCCAAAGTGTATCATCACCAGTGAATACTGGCCAGATAACTTCATAATCCTTCCTGATCTTTCTGCTACTTCTCATATTTTTGCCTTAGGAAGACAGCACACCATCCTGTTATCCTTTTCTAAATTCTCTGTCCACTCTCCTTCATATTGATTACAACTATTTGCCTTCTTAGGATGGTTGAAGAACCTCTCTGAGAAGGTGCCCATCACTTATGTCTACTGTAACTTTTTGTTCCATTCCTCCAGAGACATGTTCCTTGGCACTTGACTTGATGAATGACTGATAAAAATTTGATATCTTTAGCTTGGTTGACTGATTCCTTTTTCTCTTTCTCCTCTGATCACAAATCACCAGTCCAGCTGGGGAAATTTCTCCTCTTCCAGTTCCCTTATTGCTGATCCTTTCCCTTGTGGTGTCCATGGCAACAGTTTTGGAATCTATGTATCAAAGAAATCTCTTGTTTTCTTGAAGGCTGCTCAGTGTTGAAAGTAGTGCTTCCAGGCCACCCATCTTCTTTTCTAGTACTTCGTGCACCTGCTATCTCTTCTGTCCATTGGCAGAATGGATAACCCAGAACATCCAAAGCAGGTCACAGCAGTTGTCCCCTTGATGTCCATATGCACTACTTAGACAATGCTGAATTTTTTTTTAAAGGCAACAAACTGCTCTTCCCTTCTCCAATGCCTTCCCTCTCCTCCCCTTCCTGTTTTTCCTTTCTTGCCACATAAACACATTAAAAACTTTAATTGAAGAGTATTGGTTTGGAATTTCCTTTATTAGCTCTAAAACTCTTGATTTAATGTATTATCAGGATCCTGCTGTTTTTTATGCCATGGTCTACATACATAAAATGGGAGTGGTGATTACAACTTTATCTGCCTGGCACCTAAAGATACGAGGCCAGGTTTTCAAAAAACTCAGTCAGCACTAAATTTTTAGAGAAGCTCACCAAGTTGGATGCTTAACTGTTTTGGAAATCTTTCCATGAGTGTTGCAATGGAAGCTGCTGTTGAAAATCTGGCTCTTTGTGTGTGAGAGAGAAGAATTGAGGGTTGGGGAAGTTGTACTGATATAATTTTCTGGGGTTTTTTTGTTTTGTTTTGTTTTTTGCTTCCTGTTCCTCCTACAGACTCCAGTATTGCTACTCCAACCAATTCTTACACGTCTTTTCTACCTAATTTCCATAATAAGCTGTTGCTGTAATACTCTATTTCCTAATGGCTTCTTGTGGTTCCATTAGAGAGGAAAAATGGTGCAGTGGTTACAGCGCTAATATTGAACTTGACAAACCTGGGTTCAATGCCTTCTTCTGTCACAGACTGCATCTGTGACCTTCAGCATATGACTTAGCCCTTCTGTACCTCAATCCCCCATCTTGTAAAATGAATATAATAGCACTGCCCTACTTCATAGGAATGCTGTGAGGATAAACACTTTAAAGATCATGAGGCGTTCAGACACTGCAGTGATGGGGGCCATACACTTGCCATAAGTACAATTCTTGTTCTCCATGTAGTTCTAATAAATCTCAATTATTAATATCTAATTGTGTGACTTTAGCTTTGTTGAATGCAACATCACAGGCTTCAGTCCAGTTCCAGCCCTCCTTTGGCCCAAGAAGCTCATATAGGGGTTTTAGGAATATTGCTAACTGTGGAATAAACTTGCCATAATAGTTTAATAACCCTAAAAAAACAGAAGTTGGCTTACTTTCTGAGGAGGTGGAGCATCCACAATAGCCTTTACCTTGTCTGGAAACTTATGGAGGCCAGCAGCATCAATGATATGTCCCAGATATTCAACAGAGGGCTGGAAAAATTCACATTTGTCTCTGTGAATGCATAGGCCATACTTTTCCAGTTTTTGTAGGGTTGCTTTTAAGTTCATAAGGTGCGCCTCCTCATTCTTGCCAGTGACCAGGATGTCGTCACGATAGTACTGTACTTCTGATTAGCCACTCAAAATCTGGTCCATGGCCCTCTGGAACAAAGCCAGAGCTGAAGTAATTCCAAAAGGCAAGTGTCAGTATCTGTACAGCCTCTTATGCGTTACAATAGTCAACAACTTTTGAGATTCTTTTTCAACATACACCTATAAGTACACTTGACTCAAATCAATCTTGATGAATTTTTATCCCCCAGCCAAACCCATGAAGATGTTCTCAATGAGGGGAAGAGGATATTGTTTCTCACATAACACTGGGTTGATAGTGACCTTAAAATCTCCACAAATCCGAATGGAGCCATCTTTCTTCTCTATTGGGATGATTGGTGTTGCCCACTGTGAATAACTGGCACTAAGACTCCATCCTTAACTAGTTGCTCCAAGTCTTCTTCAATCTTGGATCTGATGGCAAATGGCACTGTTCTGACCTTCAAACATTTTGGTTGGCATCCAGGCTTAATATTTAACTTCACAGTGATTCCTTTCATGCTGCCTAAGTACTCTCCGAAAACAGCAGCAAGTTTTGCTAGTACCGTTGCTAAACCTGTTTCTTGTTTAGTCATTTGGTGCGCTTTTGCCCAGTTGGGTTGGATTTTCTTAAGCCAAGATCTTCCTATTAGGGCTGGGTAATTACCTTTCACCACAAACAGTGGCAGCCCTGCAGTCTGATTAGTGAGCTCTACTTTCACATTAATATTATCCAACAGGGGGACAGCCTCTCCAGTGTATGTCTTCAGAACAACTACTTTTGACTTAAGTGCAGATGCCTTAAGTCAGAGGTGTCAAACTCATTCGGTGTCGGAGGCCAGATTGGAAGTGTCTGAGTAGACTTCCTGACCCTCTTCTCAGCGCAGTACCACCTGGGATCCCTGACCCCTTCCCCTGCTGCGCTTGGGGCAGTGTGGGCTCCCCTTTCCCCTCCCCAAACCCATAGGCTCTCTGACACCTTCCCTTTCCCCTGCCCTGCGGGCTCCCCTTTGTTGCGCTGGCTCCCTGATCCCTTCCCCTTTGCTGCGCTACCCTTCCCTTCCCTTCTTCCCTTCCCAGTGTGACTCCTCTGCCCGTTCCCTTCCCTGCATGGGGCTCCGTTCAGGTCCCTGCCCACCTTTCTAGCACCAGTTCCCGAACCCCTTTCCCAGCCTGCTGCCCCATGGAGCCAGCTCCCCATGCACACACTCCCCCCCCCCACTTGCCTGGCTCACAGGGGTTCAATCCAGCCCCTGGAGTCAGTTTTCTGGCCAGGCCATTCCCTGCCCTGGTCCACTGCCTGGGTGCGTGCAGGGCAGCAGATTTTAAAAGGCCCTGGCCAGGTATCAACAAAATTTTTGCCCAGCTAGGTGCCAAGCCTCAAAGCAAGGCGCCCAGCTGGGACCTCCCTCTCCCCCCTGCTGAAAAAACCTGCTCACAGCCCTAGAATCTGCAAGGGGCCAGTAAAGGCATTGCAGTTTTTACTTTTCATCACCAGGAGGTGCACTCCAATGTATTTTTGTAGCAGAAGAGCGCCCTCTGCTGACAAAAAGTAAAATTGCAGGCACTTTAGCAGGGCTTGACAGGTCCAGCGAGGGAGAGCTGTGCAGTGCTCTGGGGGCCAGATACGGGCCAGATCCAGCACACAGACCGTAAGTTTGACACCCCTCCCTTAAGTCCTTCTCTTACACGGTGTTCAAAACTAATGAAACTGCTGCACTGATGTCCAGTTCTCTGCATACAGATTTACCTTCAAACAGAGATATCACCCAGTATTCATGTGAGACAGCTGTCATGGATAAAACAGAGTAATACTTCATCTTCTGACTGGGTGTCACCTTAATCACCTTGTTCCTGGTCTACTGCATGCAGAATTTCCCTTTTGGTCCATTGGACCACAGGCTTCTTTGTTTCTGGTCTGACTCTTCTGGCTGTCTTCTGGTCTGGCTCATCCTTCTTTTGTTTGCAGGCACATTTGATATGCCCTCTCTTGCCACATTGTTGACACAGTAGCTCCTTACTCCAACACTCTGTTGCACAGTGATCCTGCTTTCTACATTGGTAACATTTCCACCTCCCCAGTGCCATGTGGGTAGGTTTTGGGAATACCTTATGCACTCCAGCCCTGATTTGTTGCACAGGGCATGGCTCACCTACTGGTGAATTCTCTGTATCTTAAAGTCCTTAAATCAGGATTTAAAGAGGTAAATAACTCAGTCATAGGTTAGTGGCCTATGGCTGGAGTGGATGGGTGAGGTTTCGAGGCCTGCATTTTGCAGGAGGTCAGACTAGATGATCGTACTGGTCCCTTCTGACCTTAAGGTCTAGACAGCAATATCAATGGCTTTCTGTAAGGTGAGCTGAACTTCAGTTAGTAAATGTTTTGTGTTGGTTCACTGTGCAGGCCACACAACAGCCTGTCATGCAGCATTTCATCTAATATGTTCTTGAAATCACAGTGTTCTGCCAACTTCTTCAGAGCTGATTGACCTTCTCCTTGATTCCTTTGGTGGAACTTGTATCTCTCTGCTATTAAAAGGAGTTTGGGAGAAAAATGTGTCCCAGAATTTCCACTAGATCACTGTAAGATCTTGTATCTGGCTTCTCAGGATAAAGCAATTACATAGCAAACTATAGGTCTTTGCGCCTATAACAATTAGGAAGACTGGCACATTCTTTTCATTGCTTATATCATTTGCTACCACAAAATTCTGAAAACACGCTGTATACGTATCCCATGGGTCTGAAGATTCATCATCAAATGCTGCCAGAGGGCCAGTGAGTGAAGCCATGTTGCTGTCTTGTGGCTGTTATCTCACGTCTGTTGCCTTCTTCAGGCAAACAGCTCAAATTTCCAGCTTGCAGAGACATGTAAACAGTAAAGAAAAAGTTTGTTTCTTACATTATATTGACATCTGTTTTTTCTGTTTTTCCAGGAGAGCCACTCAACCCTACCCTTGTCGCCAAATATTATGCAGGATCTTATGTTCAAAGGATAATTGGAATAAACATACATATGCTGTCACTTTATTAGAGTGCAGCTAAAAACCAGTGTAACAGGTTTTCCTAACAACAAAAGCACGCCTCCCCCAATCTATCATTATGGCAACCCCAATCACTTAAGGTGACCCAAAACACCACACAAATGAAGTAATTTGTTGAAATACTATTTTTAGTTTAAAGCCACTTTGCTCATTTCTGCAGTCATGGGTAATGTATTTTGTTTTTTGTATACAATTATATGGAGAAATAATGACTCCCAAATTACTTAACCTGTTTCAAAATGGGGACTACTAACTGTCAGGCTATGCCAGCATTTAATGAGACCTCCATTAATTAACTCAGCTGTGGAATTCTCAACCTGATTTTACTTGCAACCCGCAGAGTTGAACCCTCACGGTGATGGTCTCATTGTGCCAAACCGGTAGATGTAGTGGCTGGTAGCAGTAGAACAAAGCATTCTGTCCCACAGGGTTCAGATTGATTATAAAGACAAGTCTGCCTGCACCCAGAGTCCTATCATTAAAATAATGCTTGGGTTATTCTGGTTTGGGTTCAGATAAGAAAGGGTATGTGGGAGCTTCCTTTAGCACATCAAATATGGGCATATAAAGGAAGCATGTATTTGGTGACCACTAACTTTCAGTGCTCTCATCTACCAGTTCTTTTCCTATTGATATTTTATAAGGGAATCTGTGCAGGATACCAATTTTGCTTGATAAAACAGCTGAGCAATTTCTGAGAAGCCTACCAGTTGACAACAACTGCTGGCTTGGGACATGGGTTTAAACCTTCATTTTGCCGGGCATTATGTAAAGTTCATGCACGTCATCAGACTGACTAAAATATAAATTTAAAACTCTGAAAAAAGATAGCAAATGCTACATGGGCTGCTATAAAATTACCTTTCTGATGATTCAGCCATTACAAAAGTATTTCCATCTGTTGCACATGTGTTAACTGAAGTACTGGCCTGGGTGTCGAATTATAAAGCTCTATATTGCCTTGAAGTATCTTCCCTTTTTTGTGAGTGTAATTCTGTACATGTGGAAGTTTGTTCACTTTTTGCCTTCTTTTATCTACTACTGATTTTTGCATCCACAAAAGAACACATTGGACAGTGTTTTGCAGGCACAAAATTACACCCCAAAAAATTAAAGTTGGGTTGATGCCCAGAGGAACATTTGGTCCAAAATATATACACATTGTCTAGGTATATGATAAAATTCATTGCAGAATTGTAAGGACCTTTATAATAGAATGGGACAAAGGTTATCTTGTTTTTCTTTATTGTGCTTGTTTCCACAGTTATACTTTACCTGCTATCTTTCCCTACTAGCTGAAAATTCATAGCACTGCTTTTGATTAAGAATCTGAAGGAATGTCATCATCTGAAAGGCATATTCCAGCATAGCTCATCATTAATAGACAGGAGCTGCACTATAGGACATGGAGAGGTCATACATACAAGAAATGTTCATTTCCTAACTTTTCAAAATTGTGTGCAGAGTTTTAACTGCTGTTTTGTCAATGATGTGGCTAAAACCCCAATGAAAATATGCAGTTAACTGTCTCTAGATTCACTTAACACAAAAGTTGGATGGAAGAAAAATGGAAAATATGTTTTGTCTAAAACATATATTACAATTTGCAAGCAATAATCTTGGCTTCTTTTTTTAATCCTTAACCAAGGAAAGACCCAAAAGGTCAAATCCTGATTCAAGCGTTCATTGCCCAGACTTTCCCAGCATGATCAATGTCCAGGCCCACTTTGTAATCTCAAGGAGGGAAGCTGATGTGAGTAACAAGCAGCTTTGTGTTAGCCTAGTCTTGCATCCTGGTACCCCAGGCAATTTGGGACTTCAATCCCCCATGCCTACTGCCTTCCATGATAGTGTGGATTTCGGGAAGGGTTGCCCAGAGTCCCTTCATGAAAGTGCTACTTCTCCCCTCTACCATAACCCATCTGGGCTGACTAATAGCTAAGATAGCAGTGTCAGCTGGAAATGATGAAGACTTGGTATTTTTGAAGAACTTATCTCTTTCTGTCCCAGGCAGGAGCAAGAGGGACAAAACAGAAATCCTTCCACACACAATCTTTTTGGGGGCTCACTGGAAGCCCCAGTTCTCAGGTCCCTCTGTGCTTCCTCTCAACCTACATACCATATCCTTTTCTGCATAGTGTCAGGAAGGAGGAGACAGATGAAGTATGATATATGGTAGGCAGTCACGCAAATAAACTTCTTGCCTATTTCTTAGCTTCGCAAATCCTCACCATATAGCTGTTGCTCTAATGCCGTGGCCTGCCTACCCTCAGCTTTTCTCAGCCTGTTAAATATTTCCCTTAAACAAAAGATCCTCCTCAACCCTCTGGATTAGGCTCATTGATTTCAGTGGGAGTTTATATAAAGACTGAGTAAATATGGAATAAGTATTTCAGGATTTGACAATGTAGTTAACAATACTATTTTATAATGTTCAAATGGTGATAATTCTTCTACTATATCTCAAAAACTATTAATATCTTGTCCATGATTAACCCGAAAGTAATATTAATATTGACAGATTATCATACTTTGAATAAAACCCCAATGACTTTATTCTCCTAAGCATTATGTAGAATTTACCATTGTATCATAAATATTCCAGTGCAAAATAGATTTTAAGAGATAATTTGTCCAGTCCTAAGACATCACCACTAACTAATTTGACTTTAGAAGCTGGGAGATTAGATCCAACATACCATGTTGGATGCTCTCAGGTTATTGTAACATAAATGTGCCCTGTTTCTAACAGGATCCAAGCCAAGATATAAGCATATGAGTTTAGAAGAGATGCTTAATACGTTACATTTCTTATTTAATGTGTGTGCTGTTAATATGCTAGCTTTCTATAAATCTCTGCTTATTCATTCAAAATAGTGACATGTTCTCAGTAAAAGTTTCACCAAGTTTTACTTTTTCCTATGAGATTAAATTTAAAGGTACTAATTTAAAGTAACTCTTTCTGTTCTTAATAACTTGTCTATTGTGGACCCTGTAGGATGTTGGAGGCAACATATCCATCTTTTTTTAACCTTTGATTTAACATCTAACATCTTAAAAAAATAACAGGATACAAGAGATTTCTTATTACTAGGATAGATCCATATATTCTAAAGCCAGACAGGAGTACTGTGATCATCTGGTCTAACCCTCTCTTCAACACAGGCCAAAGGATTTCCCTGAATTAATTCTTGTTTGAAACAGAACATCTCTTTTAGAAAAGAAAAATCCAATGGTGATTTAAAAACTGCATTCCTTGGTAAGCTGTTCCAATGGCTAATTATGTTCACTGTTAAAAATGTGCACGTTATTTCCAGTCTGAATTTGTCTAGCCATTGGATATTGTTATACCTTTGCTGTCTAGATGGACGAGCCCATTATGAATTTTTTCTTCGAAATGAAGGTACTTATAAACTGTGATCAAGTCACCACTGGTTCTTTGTCAAGCTAAATTGATCAAGATCCTTGAAGAGGCCATTATCAAATTTTTGTTCCCTATGTAGGTACTTACAGACTGTGATGAAGTCACCCCTTAATCTTCTCTGTGTTAAACTAAATAGATTGAATTACTTGAGTCTATTACCATAAGGCAAGTCTTCCAATCCTTTAGTCATTCTTATGGCTTTTCTCTGAACCCTCTCGAATTTATCAGCATCCTTCTTGAATTGTGGGCAGCAGAGCTGGACAAAATATTTCAGTGGTAACATCAGTGCGAAATATAGGGCAATAGGAACTTCATACTTCTGCTCAATATTTTTTTGTTTATATATTCTAGAATTGCATTAGCCCTTTTGGCCACAGTGTCACACTTGGAATTCACATTCAGTTGATTATCCACCATGACCCCCTTAGTCTTTGTTCTTATATTAGGACCACCCATTCCATAAATGTGGCCTACATTCATTGTTCCTAGATAACTTGAAATAGACAAATTCCCTTTATATTCAAACTGATCCTGCAAACACCAAAGCATTTGCTTTCCTTCATATATGTGTGTAGTCCCATTAACCTCAACAGCACTTCTCATGTGTATGTGTATGTCTGCAGGATGTAGCCAAGCTAACATTATTGGTAAACATCAAACACTTATTTATTTAAGACTTCTGGTAGAACTTTTTTTTGGGGGGGGGACGGCTAGGGGGGAGTGAAGAAGGGTGGAGCACATGGACTATCTAAATAAAACAAACATGGGCCTTGATCTAGCAAGGCACTTAGCCATGTGGTTAACTTGTAAGAAATTCCAATGAATTCAGTAGGACTTATGATTAATAATAAATACATAGCTAATTATTATTGTTTTGTTATTTATATAGCAGTAGGGCTTAGGAGCAATGGATCTCATCCTCTTTGTGGTAAACATTGTACAAAAATATAACAAAAATGTTCTCTGTCCCAAAGAACTTATGTAAGAAAAGAGACATGTGGACACAGATAGAGAGATGCTTAAATGCTTTACTGGTGAGGGGCCATAAAAACTGAATTTACTTCATCATCCCAGAAGGACGCCCATGTTAAGTAGCTGTTAGAATGGATTAACCACAAAAAATCCTATTCCTTTTCTAATGGTGGGAGAAGGGAAACACTAGTGTTTTCATTAATAAAAAATAGTTCAAACACATTAAGGGGGAAATGAAGTCCTGGGGCTTGTCTACACTGTGTAGTTCCATTGATGTAAGGTACACAAGTTATGGTTTGTAAATAACGTAACAGAAATTGATGTCCCTTACATTGAATAGCCATGCCATCTTCACTATGCTACGGAGCTGCTCTCCCATCAACATAGCTTATGCTTCACCTTCTGGTGGAGTACCAGAACCAACAGGAGAAGCATTTAGCAATCAGTTAAGTGTGTCTTCACCAGACCAGCTCAATCAATGCTGCTGCATCTATGACTGAGGCACGGATCGAGCCACTCAGTGTAGACAAGCCCCATATTGAGATGTTGCAAAGCTATCTTGACTTCCCATGCATGCTGTATATACCTGAAGGGGAAAAAATAACCATTGATAATGTGTATACATTAAATTCATTTTTGTTGACCTTAGGATTTTATCTTTCAGTATTTTACCAAAATAAATGTGGGACTTTATTTAAGTATCTAAAACACCAAATTTAAATGTGATATTTGAAGGGTACATTCACATCTTCAGTGTAATGCATTTTGTGAGTAAAAAATGCTATTGTAATAGACAGCAGGCATGCATTAATGGAAATGATAGGGACAACTCAATATAACTTGCAATTAATTTTCGGGGTCATTAAGCAGAGAATGAGACTAAGCAAGCCCCTTTAACTTTTTAAGCCAGCTTAAGCTGCAGTTCATTAGGTTGCTAGCCTTGAATTATTTTGTCCATCCCTGTTGGTAATTGTTTGCAATGTTCATTTTTTAAGTGTGCATTCTTATGTACTGATTCAATGTTTAAAATTCTTTCAAGGGCAGAATTCTCTACAGCAATAATACTATAATTTTCTACAATTTGAATAATTTAGAACTGTGCCTTGTGTTCCTCAAGCTATTTCTAATGCCAACACAGCATTTATACATCAATTTTTATATTGCTTAGGAATTTTTAAAAGATTTTAATTTTTGCATATTAATTTCTTGAGTTCCAATAAAGCTGCTACTATAAAACCTTGAATTTTCAGAAACTATATAGCATGTGATCTGAACAAAAGGCAGTGAGATAAAGAAACTTACATAATGAGAGACTGAGGCACTTAATGTCTAGAATAGCCTCTAAAGGACATCTGTTCATCATTTCTGATATAAATTATCTCATATTCAAAATAGACTCAAGATGACCTCTAAGTGTGCCTGTCCAAAAACATTTGCACAGACAAGTGGAAGATTCTGTATTCTAAAATGTATGTGTACCATTAGCACAAATTTTGGTTCAGCAGAAATTAGGCCCCATTTTGAAACAGCATCACTTTACAGTATTTTCTATTTCCAAATGTTTCTAAATAACATTCATTTTGTCAGCTATCTTATTCATTGTACTTAAAGATAGTGATTTTGATGAAGAGATGAATGTTTCAGTTAGTTGGAAAATGCCTTGTGTATAAAAGTGTGTTTCTTCAGTTGCATATGAAAGTTAGAGATACTGTTAAAGAGGGTGCCAGTCCAAGTTTTACCATTAACTTCAAAGGGAGCAGGATTGAGAAAGTTGGTAGGTCTACAGATTTGATCTACTCTACCTTGATACTAGTCCTGTAGTGTGCAATGACTGTTGCCTGTACAGACCCCTGAATGTATGTGGAATCTCATTAACTCATGAGGATAAGTGCAGGGATATGGGTGTATGGAGCTCATTGTAAGATAGAAACCTCAGACTCAAATATCTGTATGCCTACATTTTTTATAGTGAACAAGAAACTTCTAATGCTATTGCTCAAACCATGATGAAAGAGGAATATGCCACAAAATATTACTATTATACCAATAATAAATAAATCATAGCATCATAGAACTGGAAGGGACCATGAGAGCTTATTGAGTTCAGTCCCCTGCACTCATGGTAGGACCAAGTACCATCTAGACCATCCCTGACAGGTGTTTGTCTAACCTGCTTTTAATAATTTCCAATAATGGAGATTCACAACCACCCTAGGCAACTTATTCCAGTGGTTAATCACCCTGACAGTTAGGACTGTTTTCCCAATTTCCAACCTAAACATCCGTTATTGTAATTTAGGCTCATTGCTTCTTGACTCAGCAGTTAAAGAAGAATAATTATTCTCCCTCCTTGCAACAACTTTTTAGATACTTGAAAACTGTTATCATGTCCTCTCTGTCTCTTTTCCAGACCAAACAAACCCAGTTCTTTCAATCTTCCCTAATCATCCATAGCAATTAAATGCTGCTGGGCTTTTTGTAGTGATAATTATATGATAAGGTTCCTAAAGACTTGTTATAGGTGTATTTTTTTTATTACTTAAATTCAAATAAATCAAAGGTGTAATGTGATAGCGACAACACCCATTTACTGATTTTTTTTCCCTGTGGCTCTCACAATAAGTCATATCCCCATCTATTTTTCACTTATTTGTGTAGTGGCAGCATGGATCAATATCCAAAACAATGCAAGTACAGCCTTCTTCAGGGTTGGAGCTTACAGATAGGACCACTGTCCTGGAAAATCGTATTTCAGAGCCAAAAATCTCTACAGAGTCCCTTTAAGAGAATATGTTATGTCCTAGCTTTTGATTTACTTTGCAAAAGATTTACAGTGAGCCTTTTAAATACAAAAAGCTTCTTAAAGTAGATCCCATCTTTTCGACATTGTATGTGATAGATTTTGATGGATTCTATTGACCATCTAGTCAAGAGTGTGTACCTGGTAAATATTTACCGGTTCCTTGATTGCTCTATGTCTAATAAATACATTCTGATTTTTCTGCTCGTTCATCTGCAATACATAGAATTCTTCACGAGTGTAAATTAAGAGCTATATCTTGGGAAAATATTGATACTACGTTGCACAATCATAAAATGAGTGAGTCCATTTCTGTAGCCTATTTAATATATAGTGCACATCATTTGTATATGGTTTACATTTACCTGAACTGTTCTATCCTGAAATCTTCAACCAGCCAGCAATTTAAGACCAAGTGTTTTGCTTCAGTAGACTCTGGGAGTATAGTAGTTGTATTTGTATGTGTGTGTGTGTGATGTATACATACACCTGATGTTTAATAATCATATTTATTGAACTTTTCTTCTTTATTGCTGCTGCATGAGGAGTGAAGAATTTAAATGCTGACTCAGTTAATAAAAAAATCAAGCTATAGTGGGGATGTTTCTGAGAGCAATTCAGTAATTAGAAGATCCTTGAAAGTATGAACTCTATATGAAAGACTATCCAGGGTCCATTAGAAGCCAGTGGGGCATATGTGCACAAGTGGCCTATGGACAGAAGTCACCTATCTTCTCAAAATCCCATCAAATCTTGAGAGGTGTAGTGAATGAAACACTTGTCTTCTTTTATAAAGTGGGAGAGGAAGTAAATCCTTATTACTCCTCAGTTTACAGAAATTCACAGGTGGACAATAGGGAATAGATCACTTGATGACTGGCTGTTCTGTTCATTCCCTCTGATGCACCTGGCATGGCTACAGTAGAAGACAGATGCTGGGCTAGATGGACCATTGGTTTGACTCAGTATGGCTGTTCTTATGTTCTTACGTGTATGCTGAAACTCATTGTTTCTACTTCTCGTTATAGGTTGTTTACATTTAAAGATTATGAGGCACATAGATTTTAGAATTGCCTTCTCATTTTCAGATAATTTTTAGAAACTTTTGTTAAATTTTGGAAGTCTAGTCACTGTTTTCCAATCATCTAAGACTGCTCCAGTACCAAAGGCTTTCTAAAAATAAGTGCTGTTGAGTTCCTATTCTCATATATCACCTGTGGATGAGAATTCATCACTGCTTTTAAATATATCTACCACAGTTTCAGTAATGTATCTTCACCAGGATAAAGTGGAGAATACCTACTTATATCCTCCATAGATGTATTGTTAATATTCTCCTTAAACACAGACACAAAAATATTTTATTTTCCCTCTCACTTCTTTTTAGAAGAGACTGATATTTCCTTACCTTGATGCTTTGTAAATATTTCCAAAAGTTTATTTTAGGATAAAATCTTCAAAATGGAGTCCCCCTATTGTGAGTGCATAATTAACGTATCACATTTTTATGCACTGTTTTGAAGGTACACACTTTACTTAACAGTTTTGCTAATTATTAAAATAACCTCTTTTAGTAACTGGTTGTTCATTTTTCCCGTTCCATTTTTCAAATACACCTTTCAGACTTCCTTTGTTCTTAAAAGGCACCAACTACGCTGCAATATTTTTACTTATTTCCTCATGGTAACATTTTAGAGCCCAGCTTAACTTTCAGTTAACCAGGATACCATTCACCCACATTAATATTATTTGATTAGTTTTGCATAAAGGTATCTAGTATCCGTAACCACACTCTACTCTCTCTCTAAAATTTAGCTAACTTTTGCTTACTTTTGCTTTTGCTTACCAAAAATGTAACCAATCTGTTTTTGCTTAGTATAGAGTATTTCTCATTTTATCAAATTGAAGTTTAGACTTGGCACATACTCCAGTACCTTGTTGAATTGGGGCCCTTTATTTGAAACATATGTGGACATTCAGTGGTGTTATTCCAGAATTTCGAACTTGGTAGGCACAGTTTACATCATTAAATTACTTTATAAACTAGGCAATAAGTAACTAAAAGATATAAAATGCATCAGAGTTATTTTGACAAAGCTGTATTGTTACTGTTAGAAGTAATATATTGACACAGAGGAGCAAATTTAGAAGGCATATGGTAAAGAAAGCAGAGAGTGCTGCGTACGGGGAGATCTCTTCCTATTTTCCTGCAGTACTGCATGGGGTGGGGTAGGCATGCATATGTGGCTCTCCTGAGAGTGAATTAAATTAATAAGAACATATTTTGTAATAACTCCTGGGCTTATTGAATTTCTCTTATGTAAATACCCAATACTTTAGAACAGTTAAGGTATAATAATAACTGGCCTCTATTAAAGGAAAGATCAATAACATATCTTTGTTATTAGTGATTATTTTTTGTGAGAAACAACTTTCAGATGAAAGTGCAGAAGCAAAAACTTAGAAAATGCAAAATACAGAGTGTATATTAATCTTTAACATGTAGACATGTAGTTTCTGACTATGCTGCAATATTATATATATTACTGTATTATTTTGCAAGTGAGCTAGAACCATTTTCTGGCATGTGACATTTGTATTTCTAAAGTGAAAGGCCTTTTCTACCTGATACTTTTGGCCACCTAACTGTGGCGCACATCTATCAAAAGCTGAGTCACACACTTTTCTTTTCATTCAAATGCAGGTTCTGTATCATGACATTCTATCATCCCTTACATTTTTATGGTCCAAAAAAGCATAGGAAAGGGAATGTGAACTACTTGCTTTGATCCTGTCTCTCACTGCACCCTTGAGCAAGACCACCTATCTCAGTTTATTCATCTGCATGTTGGATAAAAGTCATATTGATAATACAACATTACTTATTGTTATTGATAAATTAAAAATTTCTGTGGCAAAAGAATGTTAAGATTACAAAGTTAAACACTCAAAAGTTAGAAAATAAACTTAAGCTTGTTTGTGAAGCCTTAATTGGGTCACCAGACACATATGAATTGTCTTGCCCAAATTCTTATAGGAAGTCTGTTGCAGAGCCAGAAATAGAATCCAGCTTTCCTGGGTTCCAGTCTCCTTGCTTTTCTTTCAGCCCTCGGACTCGTGTACTGTGTGGCCTGTGCGCTGAATAAGGAAGGAGTCCTATAGAATCAATGGTATGTCATCATATAATTAAAGATTGAATGATATAAATGAACAATAGGGCTGAATTAATATTGTGTGCTCATTCTTAATCCTTGCATTTCCTAAACTGCGTACTTGATCATGAAATGCTAATGTTCTTTTACACGGTTCTTTAAAAAAATGTATGTTTAGGTTCTTGTAGGAAGCAAGCTGAAAAAACAAATAAACAGATGTTCCATTGTATGGAGCTATATTGACCATCTCCCAACCCTCCCTGGTCATCACCAGAGACAGACCCTCAGTACTGATGTCTACCATGTAAAAATGTAACTGGTAGCTATAGCAGGCTATTATCCTTTATATGAATCAAACACTACAAGGGTATATGAGAGCTATTTGGCCAATGGCTTATATAATGACTATTTCTTAAGACAGCAGGAAAAAGTTGAATAATTATGAGTTCTATCTCTGATTCTTAAAGAGAATATGGTCCAGTTGGCACTGTTAATTCAGACAAGTACATATAGGTACAGTCATTCTTAAAGGCAATGTGCTGACATGGATGAGACTTAGGTCTTCTATGTCCAAGTCTAGGATTCTGTTTCAAGCTCCCCCACCTCAGATACTTTGTTTCCTCATGTGCGAAATAGGAATATTTATCTTCATCCTATGATAGGAGCATAAAGCCTTGCACAATAGTAAGTGATGTGACTCACACAGAATTATCACCAGTCAATGGAAGAATTGAAACTAGAAACTCATCTTCTCCAGACAAGTCTACTCCTCACAACTCCAAAGAGGACGTTGATACTGCTGAATCCCTCACTTCTGGAGCTACAATTCTTGCTTACCATACTGGGAGGCTCAGTGAGGCCTGGGAGCATACTCAGTGCACTTAGCCTGCAGAATGCTGCATAGGATTTCAGCATGCTCAGAGCAGATGGAATGTTCAGAGACTTTAGCAGTATGCCTCTAACAAGCTCCACTGAACATATTGTGCATATGACTATTTTAGAGACTTATAAGTTGGTCAAAGATAGGTAAATTTTCATGGAGAGAGCAAATGGAAATTGTGGAATGGAAACCAGTATATCGACTGAAGAATAGAATAAGTAAATGGAGGCAGCAGTGATGTAGCTCTTGCACATTTCCCAATCAATCTACCTCACATTTTATTAGGTGGTTTCACTTGCTCACGGTCTTCTGCAGTTTGACCAAACACAAAAAACATCTTTTCCTCAAAATTTGACATTTTCTATTCAGCCCCATTCTTAGGCTATTATTAAAAAAAATAAAATTTCACACAAATCTCCAGTGCTTCTATTGTATTGGTTTCTGGGGCAATATACAATCTCTCCTCATGGTGAAGGACAGGTTAGTCATTCCTGCTCTTCACCTCCTAACTTATACTTTTTTTTAAAGCAAGACAGAGCTTAACATTTCACTTCATTATTGCCAAATTTTCTTTATAACCTCTTGTAAATTATATTTATCCAAATGTTTGAGACATTTTGAACATCTTAAATCTACAATTCTCCATTTTCCAACTCTTAGTAACCCTTTAAAAATTGTAACAAATTAAAGAGGCACGGTTTATCTTTACAAAACCCATTTTAGTTTGTCCTTATGAAACTTTACAGTTCTGTTTTCAATGAGTTTCTCAGCTGTGCCTGCTACTGAAATAAGGCTCACCAGTCTACTGATGTAAGGCCTGCCACTCTTTCAGTTTCTTGGATCATATGAAGCTCCTTTTTAAAAAAGATGGACTTTTACAGTGTTGTCTATACTTCAGATGTATCTTGTTTGGTAGCTGATAAATTATGATTTTTGATGATACACCTAAATATTTTTTCTTAGAAGCTCATTACTTCATTCTTGAGTTGTTTCAAAACTCTTGGTTGAATGTCATTTATTCCTGGTGATTTATTGCATTTCAGTTTATCCAGTTTTTCCATCAGTTCTTTTTATACTTTTATCATTGATGCCACTATTTCTGAGAATACCTCATGCCCAAACCAATAAACTGTATTCTTTTTGTAAACATCTCCCCAATATCTGCTCTGGTTAAAGAATAAGGTGAAATAATTTTCACTGCAATGTCTTTATTTTCATTTGCTCTTCTATGCCCTGCAGGAATTCAAATTTTGATGCACTTAAATAATTTCTTACCATCTTTCTTTATATCTTCATCTATTTGCTCTTCAGGCTTAATCTTCTTCCCAGCTGTTCTGTATGTCCTAGTCTACTGACATTACTTGGGAAGGCTATCCATATGTCAAAAACGGTTTTGGGGTCTTAAAAATGAAGCACTTAGCTATTTAATCACAGAACTTCTCCATGCTATTTTGACTTCCTTTTTTGTGGTTTTGTGTTCTAGATATTTTCTCTGATACTACTGGGTATTCTCCATCAACCTCCATGCTGACATGTATGGATTCTAATTTCATATCTTTTTCCTTCAAGCTTTTTCTCTTTTTTAAAAAAAATAAAATCTCCTGTATGGATTTTTAGTGTCACAATACTACCTCTTGGTGTGATCTCACTGAAGATGTCAAATTTAATTATATTATGTTCATTCTTCAGTGGTTCAGCCACATATAGGAATTAGTTCAGAAAGTTACTTAGGGCAAAGTCAAGAGTAGCCTCTTCTCTTGTATGCTTCAGCATTAGCTGTTCTAAGATGCAATTGTTTACTGTATTAAAAACTGTCTCTCCAAATTATGTTGCTATGTGACATCCTACCGGTTTATATTTGGTACACTACTGTCCAAGCAGATTTTGTTTCTCCTGGGTTCTCTCAACAGTCTGAAATCCTACAGATGCCTTGGCAGTTATTTGATATTCTCATCATCTGGTTATACTGTGTATCCATACAGATTATACACATGGGCCAGTTGCACTGCAGATATAATTTGGTCACAAACCCATTTTAATTGGCCAAAGAAGGACCTCCCAGTAAAAGGGTGATCCTTCAGTAGCATGAAGTTGATGCAGGAGTTTTAGTTACTCTCCCTCCTCTGTCCCAGTACAGTGGTGAATAAGGGACAGAAGTGGGATGCCTCTATATCCCACAAATTCTGAAATTCATTTTAGCGTGGTGTTGAAAGCTGGTGTAAATTAGAGCAGCCTCCAAATTGTTCCAGCACAGAACACAGGAAATTGCCCTGCATAGGACAGAAGCCGAATCAAGGGGGAGGCAAAGGGAAGTTGTAAACCACCCTTTGAATTGCAGTCTGTATTGTAGCTGCATGTCACGATTTGGCCCATGGATATGCACACACATCCTACCTTCTCCATAAAGTTTACATCATAGTTATGGTATCACATTCATGACGTTCATCTCACTTGTTTCAGAAATGCAAATTACCCAATACCAAGCACAACAGTTCATTCAGTTTCCTTTAAGGCTTCTCATTTATTATATACAAGTAGGCTTCTGACATTGAAATATGTGTTTTATGTGTCTCTTTTCAATGTATTTATTAGATTGTCTACCACCATCTCTGCTCTGGGACAACCTATCGGAATGAAAACCTTACAATCTACAAATGGTTATTGATAAAATTGCCAGAACACTGATACTGGAATAAATGTATTCCTGTTAATAAATCAATTATAATTATGAATAAATTGTCCACTTAGTCATTTTTGTTAAAGATAAGAAAATAGTTTTTCTTTAAAAGAGTTCATCAGAGACTGAAATGAAGAAGTTGAGAATCAATTAGAATACTTTTACTGTAAAGATAATTATAGTATTACCATATAACACACTTGTGAATGCCATAGCAGATTATGAGCTTAGTCCTTCAAACACCCTATGATTCTATAATTTTATGATTTACCTACTTTGTCAGTCAGGGCCTGACCTTAGTGCCACTGAAGCAAAAGTGAGTTTTCTCAATGATTTCAGTGAGTGTCAGGTTGGGTCCTTGGCCAGTGTGTGCCTCTTCTAACGCATTTGTGAAACTAGAGTGATAAGATAGCAGAAACTTGCTTATTTACATGAGTGAGAACTCTTTGCAGGTTATTGATGTTCGTAAATTACTAAAGGAAAAAACTCCAAACAAACATACCCATAATGCTGAGGAGGACTAATCAAGGACAACTATTCATTTTGATTTGACAAACGTGGATTTAGTCTTAATTCTTTTTAATACATTGTATGGTACTAAAAACTCTTGTAATTTAACATTGCAAAGTCTTACCAATATGAGACCTTGTCATATTGTTCTAATATTATTTGCTTAGAAATAGTGTTGGTGTTTTGATGGGGATTATGAGGTTTATAGATTAGTGGAGTGAGAATTAGTTAGGGTCTACTGGAATAACAACAATTACTCAATACATGTGAGGAATAATAATTAATGTTTGAGATGTTCTGAGATCCTTGGATGAAAGGTACTATTTTCATTATATTTTTGTCCTCTCTGCTGCTTTCCTAGTGAGATCATTCCCCAGATTTATATTCCTTGTTTGGATTTTTTTTCTGTACTGACACTGTTAGTGCTCTCTCTTTTAATGTATTATTCCTAGTAATTCCCCCAGAGACGCCCCCATGACAGGTATCTGCCCTAAGTTAATTTTTTTTTTCACACTCCCACTTCTGTTTGTTTTCTCAGTTGTGTTTACCTACTTTGTTCAACTGTGGATACCTAAACTCACTCAATATCTAACTTCCATTCATACTGAACTTTTTTTTTTTTTAAGCAAGGACTCACTGTTTATATAAACCCCTCAGTTTCAGGTAGCCCCTTACTACTCTTTTTTAAGACAGTTAGCTCTTAGGAAAAGGTGTTCTGTGCCTGGATTGGTTGGTACTGTGCCTTGCAATCCTGACTAGAGCTTTTGGACATTCCTATAATATAACTATTTAGAAACAATATACTTGCAGAATTTAACATAACATGACGTCATCAAATCAATTGAATGAAATCAGTTGCTCTGAATGCGGACTAGAACCTTCTGTACATAAGCTCTAAAGTCTGGCATTTGCAGCTAGCAGGATTCCACTCAGAGGTGAAGTGAAGAGATGTAGGGACAAGTGGTGGAGTTATGAAGCACTGTGTGGGCATAGTACATAGGCCGAATGTATCAGAGGCATGGTGAAATAGGTTGTGAAAACACCTGCTCCAGAAATGTGTAATGTATTCTCCTGCCTATGGACTCTAGCACCTATTGGGGTGACAGTGAGAGAAAGGGGCAACAGCATGTCCTCAAACCAGCTGGCCACATCCCAAGTCTGAATCTCAGCAGTGGTTCCGGAACTGTTTTTCCCCCAAGGATTCCTTTAGCATCTGACTAGATGTTCTGAACCTGCCAGACCCAGAAGACCTCTACCAGCGTGGGAACTCTCTGACAGAATGATGGTGAGTGTGAGCTCATGCTGTTGGAGGATGCCATTAAGGGAACAAAACTGCATTCTCCATGTGATAAAAGGGCATGAATGCTGTTCCAGCCCAGGATCCAGGGACAGACCCTTGCATAACACAAAATGGACTCCTAGAGATCCAGGGACCCCACTTTTGGAACCACTGATCTAGAGCATTGCAGGGAGCACTAGCTATTCTAATTTTGCTCATGGAATGCTAGAAGTAGCATTCTGCTTGGCTCCTGCTTACCTGGAGAGACGGTTCCTTCAGTTCTCTCCCCTTCTCACCCACCATAATTTTGCTTTTGATACATTTCAAATCTCCGTTCTCATAGCTTCTGTTACAAAATAATGATTCAAAAAGCAATCAGAAGAGAAATGTTGCTAATGTTTACCAATAACATTTCTCCTTAGGCTAACCACCTTTTTAAATATGGACTCCTCTGCTTCTGAACTGACAGCTTTACTATGATCTGAGGAGACATGTTTGCTTGTTTGTTCCAGCAAGAATGTGAAATTCTAGCATTATCTCTTCAATCAAATATTTTGCATTTCTTAAAATATGTCAGCTGAAAATCAACCCCCAGCAATTCACTGGCCTCTTACATTTTTACTTTTGTAAAACACTGAGATTTACAGATGAAAAGTGCTAAATTGGATTGCAGAAATGCTTTCTGATTCACTTATTTCAGATAGGAGTAACATGAATAATTAAGTCTCACATCCTAACACCTACTTTGATTTGCTGTTACAGCCTGACTTGATGCTATGTCATACACTCCCCTGCATTTAATTTCCTCCCACTCTGTAACTTTCCTATCTTCAAAGCGTCTGACGAAGTGGGATTTTCTCCCACGAAAGCTCATGCGATTAATAAATCTGTTAGTCTTTAAAAGTGCCACAAGACTCTGTTGTCTTTCATCAAACTCTGGGTCAAACCATATTCCACATTTGATACCTTAGAGCTCAGACTCCCTTGTACAAACTTTTTAGAGGGTTGTTTGTATCTGGACAGCACAAACATTTTATGAAGATCTTCTAGCTGAGCTGACCTTTTAGGCAGAAAGATTATTCAATTTTTAGGGATTACTTTGACTGGAGGCTTAAAACAGTAATTTCAGCCATGTTTATCTGGAGCACCCTTTGGAATGCTCTGGTAGGAGAATGACCCTTCTCTTCCTGTGTGCTGTACCCTGGTGCATTTACCCGAGATCTTTTCTTTCTTCTTTCTCTTTTCTCTCCTCTGCTTGGCTATCTCCACCCTCAAATGTTTTGCTTTTTCTTGGATTTACTCCCATCTCTTCTGCTGACTCCCATTCCTAATTTCTCCTTTCAACAGGAGGCTTCATAAAGCTGTGGAAAAAGGGGAGCTCATTTGTGATTCAAGAAGACTGAACTGTATATTCTCTCTCAATTGAAGTGGAGTATTGTGAAAACACAGAAGCTAAAATCTTTGGGATGACAGACTACTGTTTTAGTCTTAATATTTGACATGTTCACATGGTGAGCTCCTGAGCCTGGAGGCATAGAGCTGGCTGGAAAAAAGGAAGGAAAATGTTGTTGGAAAATCTGGACAATCTCTGTTTGCACCATCATTTATAAAAGTACTCAAGAGTGTGCTGCATGCTCTAAAAACATTTAAGAAGGCAGGGCCCCACCCCAAAGAGCTTGCAGATGAAAGTCCAATGCTACAATCAATCCATGCGGCCAGACACCTGTCTCTCTGCTGAACTGCGCTGACTTTATGTGGAACTCCATGCAGGGATCTGCCCCCACAGATCTCGCTGCAAGGCTGGGGCCCAAGACAAACAACAGATGAGAGACAGGACAAGGGATTCAAACATATATACACAGAAAGTTAGGTGATCTTGGTAGACAACCTACTTGGTTCATTGAACCAATTCCTCTCTCTGTCCTCACTGGCCCTGGTGGTCTTGCCTTTAAAAGGAAAAGGTAGGTTGGTGATACATGATAACCATGGAAAATTAGCCTCCTCAGTGGTCCGTCATCTGTTCCTGTGGTTCTTGGTCCTATGTTAAAATATTTCCTTATTTTTTTTTAATCAGCCCATAACAAGTTACTCCCTGTATATCTTCTTAAGCTGGTTGCCAGTCATACATGAGCCCCATTAGACAGCTATTAACTTTGTCAACCAGGACCTCTCATCCCTGCCTGATACTACTTAGACCCACCTCCTCCATCCTTTATGTCCTGCCTCTCTGGACACAGAGCTTTCTAAGGTTCCTTAGGCACAGCTACAACAGTACATTTGTGATGAGACGGCACAGTACATCTAGGGTCAGTGCAACTTTCCCTGATGGTAAGATCTGATGCCAGTCCAGTGGAGCCCAATATCTGAGGGGGCTCACTCCTCAAGTTGAGAACAGTGAATGACTGTGGAGCTTCAAATTTGCTGTCTACATCCATTATACTAATTTATTTACTCCATCACTTTGATGAAAATAACTGTTTTATGCTTTCATAACTTGATAAGAAGAATTTTAGATTTCCTTTCATCACAATTCTAGGTGCCAGACATTTTGCTCCAGTTCCTGCGGAGTTCCTCACAATTAACGCTTTGCTGCAATCAATGTCTCACACAAACCATTTCACTTCCATTTTTATATTATCAGTAATTTAATTTTGCATTAAAAGGCTTGGTGCAATGAACACGTAACATCTATTGATCCCAGGCCATGCTAAAAAGGTATGTTTGTTAAAAGACATATTGTAATTCAGTACTTTAATGTTTCCTATCTATTCTTTCACTTATAAAATACAGTCTGAATATGGGTTTTGCTCTTCCATGTGAGACTAACTTTGTTTATACACTCTGCAGTTTGTCCTAGAATGAACAAATCTGTTAACAAAACCTACATAAACAGAAAAGCTAATTAACATCTATGCTTTACTCCCCCACCCCTCCCTTCCTCCAGCAATTAAACACAATGCACACTGTATTAATGTTACTTATTCATTAAACAGTTTACCAGACCAAATTTATGCACAAGACTATCAGTTCAGCTTTCAAATATAAAAAGAAAATCAAATGGTACAACACACTGCGACCTTATTACTGTTCATGTAAAATAAGACATGCTCTCACTCAAACTGGAATTAATGAAGTCTCATCTTAGAGAAGTTTGAAGTAGAAAAGGCCTGTTAAAAGAGATCATCACAAACATTTGCCTGCAAACACAAGCCATATTCAGTGCTTGCGACAAAGTACATATCAGATGGTAGGGAATGTATCCAATATTAAATTGATATTACACTTCATCTTAGTTCAAGGCTGCAAAGTCATCAATGACATCATAATTTATGTGCTTTGCATGCTTGTTCTCCACTGAGAGGAGGATCAAATGGTTCAGCCTATTCTCCCCAGTCGCTGACTGCAAGCAGTTCTTAATAAGCTTAAGTTTACTAAAAGTGTGTTCCCCAGATGTAACAGAGACTGGCAAGGCAATGAGCATTCTCAAGCAAATGCATATCTGACGGAACACAGATTATAGGCTCTTGGCATAAATATAGTTAAGAAGCTCAAGTGCATTGCCCATGGCTCCTCAAGAGGTGCACAGATTTGAGTTTTTCCTGATTTTATAAAACAAACAAAGTTCTTCTTGCAACTCCTCCTTGTTTTAAAGTTGAATATTTCAGGTCTTTCCAGAGCTGAAGCCAGTCCTGGGTTTCATTGGAAATCTGGTGGTGTCCCCTGTGGTATAAAACATGAGTCATGAGATGCCAGACTACTTAAAGTCAGGCAGAAAATTAGTCACCTTAAACATTTCTGTAAAGGTCTTCCACAAAAATGGTGGGTTCTGCTCCCCCCTTTTCTTCAATACATTCATATTTTTATTAGTAGTATCAAATTGAATTATACAGCAACACCAGTTTGTATGTGATAGCATGAATATCTGTCAGACCTTTGATAAAATGCCATTACCATTAAGTCTAACTGAAGAGTTACATCAAATTAAATTAATCAATATCTCCAGTTGATTGACGCCCCATTCTCAGACAGAAAACAACACTCTGGGCCAACTTGAAGATCTGCTCATACGCAGAGGATGAAACCTGTGGATAGAGGTAAGACTCCATGGCTGATCTCTCAATACCTATTTACTAAGGGAGCTCATACACTCTTGGGCAGAGTACTACTGACCTTTTATCATGTACAGATCATTAACACTGCCTGGGAACTGAAAACTATGTTTTTAGAGTGGAAGTGGAAGATAGGAGAAAGAATCTAACATGCTAACTGAATTCAAGAGTCCATTGCTGTATGAACCTCTTTGCCTATTTGATTGTGGATCCAGGCTCAACAGGCTACTCTCTGGCTCATCCAAAATAGCCACAACTATGCACTAGATTGGCTTAGTTTCGTCTCTGTGCTGTGGAGCCATATTGCAAACAATAACTCATGTGCTGGAACAGTGCCCAACTCAGCAACTGGAGGGCAGTTTACAATGTCTAGCCTCCTTTGATACAGAGGTTGCCCTCTGGATACAGAACCTGTATGTTAAGCTTTGATGTCCCTGCACATGAGGAGGAGGAGAGAAGGTGGCCATCACAATGCACTTTCTACATCCAAATTACCTTATGATATGCGGAAGTATTAAGTTTCTACTAATGTAGAAACTTGATACTTCTGCATATCATAAGGTACGTTGGAGTAAAGAAACATTTGATATAAATTTATTGGGCGTGTTAAGCATCATTTTTCATATCATTCCTCTTTTATGGCCAAGTAGCCTTAGGCCCTGATCCCATGAGGTCCAGAGCACACTCAACTTCCACTGAAGTCAGTGTGAAGAGAGGAATTTTGATTACCATATAATGGCCTCTGGTTCTTAGATTTTAAAATGTTACAGTAGCTTTTGTTTTTAGTTTCTTGTCCATACTCTATTGTATATACAGTTTTGTAACACTATTTTAAAATTTATTTTTATAATGTATACATTAACAAAATAAACTTGCTTTTCTGAATGTAAAGTTGTCACTGTTTTCTGCTGTTATCTATTCTAATTCCAAAGCTGAGTGCAAATGTTATCTTTATTGCCACATAGCACTGTATTTACTTCTGTGTAAGTTTTGACTCCTCCATGGAGACATGGCATGTGTCTGCCCCAGATGTCATGAGGTATTAGACTATAATTGTTTCCCTAGTCCAGCACTGAATATTGCCATCCCTGGACCTTAGATTTTTGTTTTTATCTGATTCACATTCAGCCAGGAAAGAATGACATTTTAAAAGCAGTTCAATATAATAGTAACATTAGAGATTTGAAAATAGCTTTGGAATTTGAAATGTCAGATAGAGTTCTAATGTAAGTTCTTGTGAGGACAAAAACACACAATCAATCTCCTTTACTAGAAGACTGCATGTTTTATCATGTGGTTGCAGAAAAAAAGAAATGCGTATCATACATATAACAAAGGATTAATTGTACAAATGAATGTCTACCACCTGCTTTGAGGGCCATTTTTCAAGTGCTTTGAAAGTGAAGCATCCCAGCTGTGTGAGAACAGATACCTCAGCTGCTTAACATAGATTCCATCACGAAATTTTTCTAAAAAAATTTCTCAATCTTGAACAGAAAAAAGCCGCATTTAAGTGTGACAAATTGATTAAAAACATTTTACTTAAGTGTGATTATTTTTAGACTTTATAAATAAGAAATGTCAGAGTTACTGAAAACTCTTCTTGCCTGTTAACCTTGTAGGGTTCATATACGTGAATTCTCTCCATAGGATAACTCCAATTGCCTTAATAAAAAAAAAAAAGACAGTGTCTATCCTCTTAGCAAGCATATTACCTCTTTTGTATTCTGGCTTTTAAAAAATAATTTGAGCCTGATATTTTTCAGAGGAAGCAAAAATAAATAACTATCCAGCTCACATAAAAAGGCTGGATTTACCATGCTTGATGTTTGAGGGTTGTGGTGGTAGGGGCTGCTCGGCTCTAGCTATTTGTCTGAGTTTACCAGACAGGAAGAGTGGCAGCTTTGGGAGTATGTAATGCGCTTTAACGGTTCTCAACCTTTTTTTCCTTTGTAACCCCCTAAACATTTTCAAGTGGAGGTGTGGACCACTTTGGAAACCTTAGGCATCCATCTGCAGGTAACCACCTGTTGCTGGACCCATAGATTGAGAACTACTGAAGTAGTTTGTGGTAAGAGGCATTTGTGTTACCTTAATAAATATTTTGAAGGGTAAGTAGAAGGTATTTTGACCCTCTACAGGTCCTTCCTACTCATCTATCTACAGTATTTGAACAGTGGGTGTATTTTATTTTTAACTCACCTGCAAAATGTTGTTAAATGAATGCAGGACTTTACAGCCATGTATTCAGCTTTTTCCTCCTTTGCGTTCTTGCTACTTCTTCAAGGTCCCCTCGGCTGCACCCCTTCTCCCACACAATATTTGTGTTTTCACCCACCCTGCAATCGATGCCTGCCCATCTGCACTCCTGGCCTACATCCCCTCTAGCTCTCACCCTTTGGTGTGTGCACCCTCTTCCTATGCGCTTTCTGATGCAGTGTGTCTTCAGCGGTATCCCCTAGCTAGGTTTTCTCGGGCAGCTGTACCTGCTACCGATAATCTCCCTCAATCGCACTCATTTCCCCTATCACACGTCTGGAGGACCCTGGCTCCTTAATTGCACTCTCTTCCCAGCATGCACCATATGTTCCTAGGGTAAATTCCTTATCGGTTCTGGAGCCCCTCGGTTTTTCTCGCTCTTGCCCCGCCAAGATCAACCCGCGCTACAGAGACCCTCTGCCGGGGCTCGCGTGAACAGCTGGGTCTCTGGGGTCCGCTTGGCTCCAGTTGGCTGGCGCGCGCTGCAGCCGCAGCTCTGCAATTCTGATCACTGCTGCACCTCCAGCTTGCCAGTGGGTTCGGTTTTTAAACGCCGCGCATGGCTGGGGAGACCGGCGGCCTTGCCCTCCCTCTTCAGGCGGGGGCTCCGCTAGCGTGTGCTTCACTTCATAAAATATGTTCTTCCATACGTCCAAAAAATGCCTCGTCCAGGCGATCGGAGGCGTTTGTTGGTGTTTGGTGCCCGTGATACGCGTGCATGTGAAATGGCCTTTCAGCAGGCAACGCGCTTGGTCTGTGGAGTATTGGGGCATGAGGGTTAAAATTAAAACCATTCCCCACTGGAGGGTGGGGAGGATTTAGCAGGCGTGGAGCTTCTCTCCCTTACTGTGACTGGAATGTCTAAACGTTTATTGAGGGAAAATCGGAGGCTTTCAAAGCGTTTCTTCTTAGCCACGGTTCACGTCTTTCTCTGTGCAACACTTACCTTTGTCCCCCCACCCTCATATCCTCCCCCCCCCCCAGTGAATTAAATATTTCTTTTGCAAGTGAGAAATTCAATTGTTTCTGCCTAGTTCCCTTCCTCATGCAATCCAGGCAAAACGAGGAGAGGTGCGTACCCAGCTCCGTTCAATGAAGCAGTACAGATCCACGGGTCCAATGGGTATTTGGAGGAGGAGGAGGTGTAAAGGGAGCTACACAAACGGCAGGCAGATTTGCAAGGAATAATTTGTCATCTGTCTCTCTCTTCTTCCCCCCCCCCCCCTCTCTCTCTCTCTCTTTTCTGCTCAGGATTTAAATGTCACTCAAAAACATCCTCAAATCAGTTTTCTGCTCGTCTCTGCTTTCTTCTGAAGCACTAATTCGACCAAACACTGCATTTCAGCTGCTCTGGTGTTTTACTTAGAAAGGTAAGGAGGCTGTATGGAATGAATACTGAAAGCCTGGTTTTCTTTGCAGGGTATCCCTCCTCCCCACCTCTTAGCCTGGCTAAATCTACCTGAGGAATTTGCATTCCTTGCTAAAGGGGGGGGGGGAGGGAATATAGCATGATCACCTCCCCAAGCCTCTCCCCACTTGCCCATCCTTCCTATCCGTTTGGTGTGTCCCTTAGGAGCCACGCTAAAATGGAATGGAAACCTAAAAGGGAGTTTTAATGGCCACTCTTTTAATGTTACAAATAGTCTTCACAATTGCCTGGCCGGTCACGTCATAAAACGAGTCCCCCTCCCCGCCCCAATTCCTCTGACCTAGGAACAGCTCCTACCAGAACAGTAGGAGACGTTCGAATCCCTTCTTAGCAGAACCTCTTCGTCATCATCTTCCCCCCCCCCCCGAAGATTACTATAGGCTCAACCCTCTTCCTCCCCCACCCCATGCAAACCTCGGGTCCCCTTTTCTGCGCCTCACCTTTCTCCGTGTAGACTGTTGTTTCCAGGGGGCATAAAGTTAAGCTGCCCCCGGTGTTTGCCACTCGCACCATCTGCATGATTTGCATTTCCAGCTTTTTTAGCCTCTTTCCCCCTCGGATCCTGCACGTCTCCCCCCCCCCCCCCCTTTAAACTAGGTTGCAAATCTGCTGTGCCCTGCAACTCCTGAAACTTCCCTGCTTGCTGCAGTTTATAGGCTATTATTCTACAATAACCAAAAGGACAACAAAATACACTTGACCCTCCTCCCGTGGGGTGACTTATTTTTTAAATAATGCATTTCCCTCTTCCCCTTTAATTTTTTTTTTTTTTTTTTTTTTTTGGGCAAGGAAATTTGCTCCATCTCCACCAGCAACCACTGCTCCTTTTGATGTTGTGGTACGCCGTGCGCATGCGCCTCACATTAGAATTACTGCACTGGCCAGAATAAGTTGGATCTCTTCTCCTCTTCACTGAAACCCTAAATCATATCAAAAGCTAAAGGGATGTTGAAAGTCCGGAAAAGGGGCTACTTTGGGATTTGGTCATTCTTCTTAATAATAGCCATGGTGTGTGCACAGAGGTAAGTGAGCGAGAGAGAGATCTCTTTTCCTTCACTTTGAATTGCACTGTATGCTCCTGTTACACGAATGGGGGAGATTGGCTCTGAGGAATAAGAAATGTGTGTTGTTATTTTTTAGTGTCAATGATCCTAGCAATATGTCGCTGGTAAAAGAGACCGTGGATAGACTGCTGAAAGGCTATGACATTCGCTTGAGGCCAGATTTTGGAGGTAATTTGATTGCTTTAAATAAGAGATGTGACATCCTCTGTGTGTATGTTTTTAAACGTGTTGTGGGGTGCTGCTTTGGGGTGTATGTTGCCATTTTCTCGAGCTGATCCAAAGTTAAGCCAATTGTTACTGAATTTTCTTAGCACAAGATGCTCTTAATACGATCACTGAAAGCTCATGTATATTTGTAATCGCTCTCGCGTGTGTGTGTGCTGGTAACTTATTAACCCATAACGAAGCCCCCGGTTAATTGGCTTTCTGGGGATGCAAATCTTTTAAGTTTACCCAGCGTTTGTTCTAGTTAGCCTAATGTGTCTGTGACCACAGTTACTATTTTTGAGTACAAGACATGCTGTTAACTGAGACAGCAAATGTCATTTAACCCCTTGTGTGCTGCAACTTTGAACTAGATGAGTTCGTGCAGGGGGTACTATTCCATAAAGCAAACCTAAACGTTTGGGATAAATCATTTGAATCTCAGGTGAGATGCTTCTTTTTCAGTTTGCATGTCGCATGTGTCGAGTAGAAAGAGTTAAAATGTGCAGTCCATGCTTTTCCCCCAGATACCGATTCGAACTGGTTCATGCAATAATCCGTGTGTGTGTGCATAGCTATGTAGCTAGTGTCTACACAGCCCCCATGATTAACACGTGTCTGCATGTTACATAAAATGTCCCTACAGCTGAGGGCCGAGGCAAAGGGTTTTCCATGGATCCAAGGAGAGTCTGTTTTTGTTGTTGTGATATTCATGCCATATAGCTCCTTGATTAATCCTGATAACTCTGGTCAGAATGAGTTAAGTTCTTAGAGATCACATTGCGGACCATCTTGTTGGCTTGCAGGTCCTCCTGTGGCTGTTGGCATGAACATAGACATTGCCAGCATAGACATGGTATCAGAAGTCAATATGGTGAGTATTTCGGTTTTGTTTTTACCCCCGCCCCCCTTTTGAAGATTGTGGTAATAACAAGCTCGGTGGCTGGGGGAAGAAATTGTTTGTATATTTCTTATCTGGCTACATACACTGTGCATTGGGTGGTACTCCCGCTGGTCAACCCAGTACTTCCCACTTCCACCCCAAAATCTTTTGTGTGCATTTTAAGCCTGCGAAGAACTTGCCCTGCTCGTTTGCCTTACAAGACCCTGAATAGGGCCGTCTCTGCCAATGTTACCAGTTCAAACCTGAAAGCAGATCTGGGGGAGTAATAAAAATCTATGGCTAAATGAAAAAATGTGTGTCGGGGTGGGGGTTGGATTTAGGGATGCTCAGGTTTGTGTCACGTTAACCCCCATTCTCCTCCCCACCCCCATCCAATAAATTAATAATCTGCAATATAGGATACACGGATTATTTTTATATTATGACTCACGAGATGCTCAAAGCGTGTACGATTTATTGACAGTCTTGCTGTTTAGTACCTACCACTTGAGACGTACAGTAAGCGCTATTGAGCGGGCGCTTGAGTTTTTATTGTCACTGGAACAACGTTCTTCTTGTTTTGCTTCGTGCAAGAGCGCCCCCTGCTGACATCTGGCTTGCGCTGCAGCCGAAAGACAAATACAATTAAGTAAATCGCCCAGCTGATGGTTCTTTAACAGAGTTTAAATTGTATTTTTTTCCCCCCTTTGCATTTTGTGCCTCCGCTTTTTCATGTGCCAGTCACTGAAAAAGCATTGAGGAAGTTTGTGAACTGGGTAGAGTGAACTAGATCTGTTCCCAGCCCTGTTTCCTTACACTTGATCTCACTCAAACTAAACTAGATATGGAATATCACTGTGCTGCTATTTCTTTGCTAATGGATGAGGTGATGGCCCATTTATAAAGGGTTCAAAAATGTCATGAAGCATTTTGTTTTACATCAGACATGCCTTTCAGTTTATGTGGGTGGGAACTGAGTTCACGTTAAAGACTTGCTCACAGACTTATTCTACCTAGGTATTTTAATGAAGCGAGTTGCTTTTAAACAAATACACACAACAAAAACCCTTCCCCAAATAAATATTTTACTCTGTTATGTAAATCAAAGCTATTCCTGATTTCTCTGTGTCTTGGAGGTTTGTTTTATGTCATTCAGTCAGGGCTGAGCCAAAGAGTTAACGAAAAAACTTTCTAAATCCAAGTTCAATTGTCCATGATATTTATCTTTGCTATTAAAGTAGTTTAATAGTCTATACTTAATAAATGATTTTGCTGAAAGGATAATAAGAAATTTACTAAATCTTTAATGTGTTTTGCTTCCATTATTTGTGGGCGGGTGTCCTAATAAACTGTCAACATTCTTGAAACTAGCATACAGCTGAGGAGTTCTTCAAGGGTTAAACTGAACTTTCCTAGGAATAACTTTGCTTACATGTAAATATTATGGGTCATATTCTGTAGTCTTAATCTGAACTTCAGTGTTATTTGGTTAAGAATTTGGTCCTGTGTTCTCAGATACTTAGTGCGGAATGGCAACACTCAGACATGAAACATTGTAGTAGCAAAGGCTACCTGATAAATATGTGTCAGTGAAACATAGGGACTGGAAAGGACACAAGTATGCTGTTTAAAATAAATTGTTCAACATTGCTGACACTTCTAATTATATATGCAAAACTGTTTTTCAGAAAAGTTACGTAAATATCACTTTGCGCTCTCTTGACCTTTATTCCTCATAAAATATATTTTACATAGCGGTTCAATGGTCTGATCTGAATACTTTCCAAAAATGCTGTACTGCCTAGGGAACATCAAGTAGACTGGCAGCCATTTGTTGTTTATTTTCATAAGTGAAGTTGTTCTGTGACTTACAGAAAAGGATCCATAATATAAAATGGTCACATTAGGCCTAAGGAATTGTATCATATAAGGGTTATAAGAATATTGGTTTTGGGAGTCTTGCTAGGTGAGTGCTTGATTCTGCTACCACTGGAGGAATGACAAAGCTCCCAAAAACTTCACTAGGAGCAGAATCAGTTCTTAAGTATTAAGTTCTGAAGCAGCTGCCTAAAACATATAAGCATCTTTACCCTGAACTTCTAGTTTGGTTATCATGAGATACGTCGATATGTTCGATTCAGGAAACAAAGTTGCATTTTATTTTAAGTAGTTTACTTTTAGTTAAAATTAATCTGCATAGACCAGATATGGCAGACAGGAATCTTTCTAAACATCCTTTAGTTTGAGCGCAGAGAGTTTCACTAGCTAAAGTTGCGAGATAGATCTGTTAAGTGTGTGTTTGGAATATTTAAGTCTCCTTAATGAAAAGTTTTTGGCTTTTCAAAAACAGCAAAGCCTTGTAAGAAGGGCTTTGTTGGATATTTTGGCAAAGTTGGCAGGAGGGATTGTTTTGAAGAGACACATATAGTTATTTTTACCACTCACAATTGGCTAAAAAGGTTATTGACTGAATGTTGTATAAATGTATCTGTGCTTAAATAGTTGGAGCATGACTAATTTCATTCTTGAAAACACAAATTTGTCTCATATATATATAGTTTTGTCTTTTACTATGAGGACAGGTTCCAGATCAACAGTAGTAAGAATTATTTTTTCTACCTATTAAAATGTAAAATAAGAAACACATAAGAATGCACTTAGTGTGCTTTATAAATCATAATTATTATATATCCTGGTGGATTCATAGTAAATGAGCCCCTATGAAGACAAGTTCTAAAGGGGTAGCTGTGTTAGTCTGGGTCAGCAAAACAAACAAGTTCTGTGGCACTTTTAAAGACTAACAAATGTATTTATCACATGAGCTTTTGTGGGAGAAAATCCCACTTCGTCAGACACTTTGAAGATGGGGAACTTTTTTGTAAATACGTGATAAATAAATTCGTTAGTCTTTAAAAGTGCCACAGGACTCCTTGTTTGTTTCTAGGAAGACAGACATATAAGAGAATGAGAGGAATACTCAGCATGTGATGTCATGTCTTGATCCTCTTGAAATCAGTGGGAGTTTTGGCCTTGACTGATAGACTTTCTCTGCAGCTCTCATTACTTCAGAAATATTTTCATATGATTTAAGAGTCCATTTTCCTGTCTTTGGATCTGCTGCTGCTCATATTGTAGTCAATGGGAAAGCTCTCTTTGACTTTAATGAAGATAAATCTTCACCTATATGTTTATGGCTTGCATTAATTTTAATGGGAGTTAAGATTTTTGCCTGCAAATGAGACATAAACTAAGTTAATATTGGAGTTATCAGAGATTTTCTCATGTTAGAGTCCTGTCCCCTCTAACACACACACACACACACACACACACACACACACACACACACACACA
>ML685876.1:4422366-4467833 GCA_007922175.1 Pelusios castaneus
ACACACACACACACACACACACACACACACACACACACACACACACACCTCCATAATCAGCAAGTTTTTCTGTCATCACCATCCACGGTATGTCAGGCTTTGCAGTTGTCTTCAAAACAGCTGCTCTTGTGGTGGTGTTAAAACTGGAAACAATTCATTTACTTTTGACCTTTCCCAATCAAAATGTTGGACATATATTCTTGAGCATAAATTTTGTTTTCAAAGCCTGTTGGTATATGTTGTACATATACTTTACTTTCAGCTCTGGGCTATACTGAATGAACACAGAAGGAAATAGTGAGGCCTTCAGATAGATTTGTGAGTTGACATCTATCATGTCTGTATTTTTCAGGCTTTATATTTTGCATAGGAGTAAAAAAACTTCAGGTAATGTTTTTGTGTTGCACAATAATTACCATAGCTAATTCCATTGACCTCTTTGTGCCTTGAATCAGGCCCTGTATTATCATTGTTGAACGTATGCTTTGTGCTAGTCATGCTGCAGCTTTCTTTAAAGGTTTTCTGGTGCAGGTGACAGTTGAAAATTAACATGAAAAGGTGTAATAGCTACTTACACCAAAATGGTTTTCCTGTCATAATGAATTCGGTGTTACATAAGATAAGCTGTATTGCAGTGAGCCTGATAAAATAGTCTCAAGAGAGTTTCCAGGTGTTTGTTACTGTACTTGAATTTCCTTCCCAGCTTCCTCCTTCCCTAGTACTAATCAGACTCATTATAAAGATAATATCTCCAGAGGGCTTAATAGTCTATTTTTAAACAACTAATGCTAGCTGAGATGTCAGATTTCCAAATTTGCGCCCTCTTGATTTAATAATTGGAATATAGACTTTGACACTGACATAGCAGCTAAGATCCTTTCTTCCCCTGGTATCTCCATTATGTTTAGAAAACAAACTTTGACCTGCGCATTTGTTTGGAGGCACAGGATGAAATTTTGGATATACTTGCAGTCTTCACTGAATGTCCTCTGTAGAATATTCTGCACTTGTTCTGCTTGCTGACCATCCATGGATGATACACTAATCTTAGAGGAGGATTATGGCCTGGAATTAGGTTCCATATTTTGTTTTGAAAAAGTTGGAAAAAAAATTCATGTGTGCGCAGCTCTTTTGGGATTCTGATACAGAATACCCTGAAAAGAGAGAGAAATGCTTGGTATGTTTTTAATCCCCCAAATTAGTTTTACTTTAAGTGATAGGTATTATTTAACTAAAATATAGCTATTAGTCCAAACTGAGGTGAGGAAGGTGGAATCTAAACAAATTATCATTCGAAGTACATACTTGGACATAATGATAAAGAGCAACAGTATTGTATGGGTATTGACACGTGGCTTTAGTACGCATGCATGGAGCCAAATTAATACAATAAACTGGCTTGTCTGAGTGGGAATCATTATGGATGGTTGACTGTATAATCCTTCCATCAAGAAGGAGTTACAGGATACAAAGGCATTGTTATAGACTATCAGGGTAAGATTCACTTCCTATAATTTGCTGATGTTTTTACAACAGACTCTAATAGCACCTCAGCTCTGTAGAGTATTAAGTTTAATATTATATTGCAACTTCTATATATTCAAGGTACCCCAAATACCAAATAAGATACTGGTAGATCAAGGTGTAGTTAGCCAAGAGCAGTGCTGTTGTACCTTTTCATGGTAGGACAAAGCAATACTCTGCTGGTGGTCATTGGGCTCTCAGTCTCCATCAATAGTGCAGGCTCACCACTATGTTCTCTTAAAATTTGCAATGCTTCCTTGAGTATTCTAGGTAGGGAGCATTACTGGAGGAGCAACAGAAGCTGGCTCATTGGGTGAAAATAATCGGATGAGGGTTTTCAAACTTCAGGTATTCAGAAATTGACTGTGTGTGTGAAGTAGGAGCAGGGCAGTAGAGAGGAGGCATTGTACCGCGGCTCTCAAAAGAGTTGTCATCTCTGGGTCAATAAAGTGAAACTGGACGTGGTGGAGCCCCAGTGAGCATGATGTAGTGGGGCACAAATTTCTCTCAAGGACCCGGCAGGGAGATGGGGGATTGAAGGATGATTTGCTCATATATGGAAGGGAAGGTGGGACAAGAGTATAGTGATAAGGAGAAAAAATAGAGAAAGAGGGAAGATGCAGAATATGGGGCAGGGAAGACAAGAAGTATAGAGGGCAGGTGGGAAAAACGAGAGAAAATTTTCTGACTAGCAATATCCTCTCTTGTTTACATACAGGAGATACTGGTGAGGGTAGGTGAACTGGAGCACAGCCATTTCACATGGCCTGATGTATGGCATATAAACACGAACATTAAAGCCACGGGTTGGGAGGGCATCACTTCCTTGGTTTTACAATACAAAATACCATTTGCTCACTACTGGTTTATTATTTCCACAGTCTGACTGGTGTGCATAGAGCTCCACAGACAAAAGAGCTTACTGCAGGGGTTGGCATACTTTGCTGGCCCCCATGCCAGCCCCGCGCACTGCACCCTCAGCAGGTGCCAGAGGTGGGGCCAAAAAGGGGCGGAGTCAGGGACTCCGGGTTGGAGGGGGCACTGAGGTCCCTGGGGGCTGCGGCTTGGGTTGGGGGGGCGGCGCATGGTGGTTGGGGTCCTGAGCCGTGCTGAGCCCTGAGCCGGGCCAGGCCACCAGCTGAGCCCCAGGCTGGTCCCCGGGCCATGCCACTGGTCACCTCCACCCCTTCCTGGCTCCCCCACAGCACTTACCTTGTGGCATCGGGGAAGCATGGCCAGCGGGAGCGTGGAGCCGCACCACATGGTTCTTTTGGCTCCAGTCCCCAGGCCACACTGGGGGGTGCCTGAGCAGCGCCGCGTGCTGCGCAGGATCAGCCCACGTGCCAAGGGTTGCCGACTCCGGCTTACAGTCTGAGCGTCATACTGTAAATATTTCTGTAGTTATATTTAGAAATCTTGCACTGCAATAATTATCCTGGCTGCACACCACTGTTGGTAGTGCATGACTATTGTAGACAAATGTAGCAACTCCTGTGAACACAGAAGTAGCTCCTACACATCTTGGACATTACAAACTGTTTTCCTGCAAGAAGGAATTTTAGTCCAAATACAGAAGATTATCCATTGTCCATTTTGAATAGTGTCATAAGCTCTTCAGTTTCCTGGATAGAGGGCCCTCAACAGAAGGAACTTGAATTTAATATCTTGTATGAAGGATTTAGTGGCACAATGCCCTCTCCCAGATCCCAGTAAGAGTTCAAATGATGTATAAGACCAGAATCGATGAGCACCTGGTCCAAAAGTGAAAGTCCTGCTATCAATATAGTATATATCGGTTATACTTTGTCTTAGAGCTGTATAATGCACATATATTATAGTCTAAAATGTACTTATCAATTGAGTTAAGCATTTAGAATATATTTTAACTGAATACAATAACAAATATGCATTCTGTGTGTGTGTGTTCAAATTGTTCCTGGGAAATAGACACCTACGCAAGTAAGAGATTAAAGAAGAGTGAAATGTATTTTATTTATAGGAAATGATCACTTTGCATGTCTGTGTTCCTTGTAGTAACTTTCTCCATTACTTGTTGATTCACTGATAATCTGTTCTGTTAAGAGAGCTCTCTGTGTGCTGGCCCCAATCTCGGTTTGATTGCCTGTAGCCCCTCTAAAGTCCCTTTTTTCTTTTCAAATGGATGATAGGGTAGCTTCCACTTGTATGTTCTTTCTCCCCTAAGGGTTTCCCACAACAGACAGGAAGCAGTTGTTCTTTCAGCATTAACAATCAAATGCAAATTATAGTTGTGGCTCAGCAGTATGCCGTTTATTTACAAAAGAGCAGAGTGAAACAGATAAAAGTAAAGAAAAGTATTTACCCTAATGCAGAGTCAGCTACAGGGACGTGAGCTGCTATGAAAACATAAGTTGCAATGTTTAAAGGGTAGTAGCTATATTCTGTAAGCTCTTAGCAGTGACCCAGTTTATAAATGCTTTTTGGAACTGTGGGATTTTCTCCCACGAAAGCTCATGCGATAAATAAATCTGTTAGCCTTTAAAAGTGCCACAGGACTCTGTTGTCTTTCTACAATAGACTAACACGGCTACCCCTTTGGAACCCGTCTTTTGGTGTGTCATGTGCCTGTGCATGTCCTTCTACATGGGGCTATTTTAAATACTGAAGCCTAGACATTTTCCAAAGGGGTTGTCCTTCCTGCCTCCCTCCCCTTGCCCCCCAGACTACCTTATGGGTGCTTCTGAAGTGTTGCATGAATGTGTTCTTTGACTTTTTAGGATGTGTTCCTCTCATTGTGGTCCCATGCTAGCACTGAGATTACTCACACTGCTAAAGCATCTGACGAAGTGGGATTTTCTCCCACGAAAGCTCATGCGATAAATAAATCTGTTAGTCTTTAAATGTGCCACAGGACTCTGTTTGTTTCTCTGCAATAGACTAACAGGGCTACCACTTTGGAACTGCTATTTTTAGCATTTTAACATGAGTCAGTATACCCAGGCTCTGAGACCTACTGCTGTGTTTTGTTGTTTTTGCTATGTAGACATACCCACATCGACTTGCATAGAGTTTCAGAAATAAATTTTAGTTAATGCATATGACCTGTAAATCTTGAATCCTGAGGCAGGTGCCTGTTACAGTGTCATAACCAGTTTCTATTTAAATGTATGCTCTTGACCTTTAAGGAAGATACTAAGAGCCCAGTTCAATGGCCTAATTTCAGTGAGAGATATTTTTACTGAAGGAGTAATGAATTGGACATTACAGACCTGATCCCACAATTTCTTTCATACAGGGTCAGTTGTAACCATTCATTGCTCCACTGAAGGCAGTGAGGCTTTGTCTGGGTGCAACAGTCCATCTTGCATGCAAGAAATTTCAGTGTCCTATGGCTAAAGACATTTAAGTTATTAAGTCAGTATCCTATGGCTAAAGACATTTAAGTTAAGGATTTTTAGTAATGCTTTTAGTAATATTTTAGTAATATTTTTAGTAATATTTTTGTTTATTTCAGATAGTAGACTTTTAAAATTAATGCACACGCTCTTTACAATGATGCCGTTAAGTGGCAGACTCCTGATATGTTTTTCTCTGCTTTCCTTTTAACAAATTAAACATATTGCATTGGACACTTTTCTGCACTTCACTGTTCGTCCTTTTTCCAGAAGAGGTTTATTTTAAATTGATCACTTTGGATTTATTCTTCAGACCAATGGATAATGTGAGCAATTCAGAGATACTGCCTTTAAGATGATAGTTACAACTGAGTTAATAAGCACTGCCATCTTGTTTCCTGTTAGCCCTAATGCATTAATATTTTCACTAATTTGGTTTCTGCCATAGACAAGAAGATATATATTTTAGTTCCTCTGTTTTATGAATGATGTCTTATCATTTTAAAGTATGCAAAGGCACACTTGGTGGACTTTGTTACATGCCAGTACACAGCTTGCTTTATTTCATAACTTCTTTATTGTCAATCACCTAAAATCTTTATAAATGAAGTGTACGATGGAATGAAAAATCTTGATCTGCCAACGTGTACTTATTGTTTTAAAGAGATGTCTGTGGTTTGTGTTTCTGCCTCTTAGTGCTGCTTGTGTTAAGAGTCTTATCAGTATTCCCTGGCAAAAGCCTCACTTCTTTTTTATGAATGTGGCCCCTTCTGACAAATCCATAAAAAAGGGGCTGCTTTTCTTTGTTTTCATAACACCTCTTTAAAATAATGTATAACTCTATTAATATTGCATGTGTCTTACCATGAGTTGACAAAAAGATACACAGTGCAGAAGGCTTTGTGTTTTATTATAATAACTCTTTAGTATGCATCTATGAACATTCCCACCTCTCTCATTTTTTTAATCAGTGATATTACCAAAAAAAAAAAAAAAGAGAGAGAGAATAGTGACCATTAAAATGATCATAGGGAACATTACCTATTATGTGTGGAAGGGGTAATCATTTGAAATTCCACCTATGGCTAAAGGCCAGATTATTAAATGAAGGTGTCTAAATTTTGTCTGCAAAAAAACTTGTTTGCACTGAATAGATATTATTTACGTTTGCTAAGTCTGTTGAAGTCAATGGATAGACAGGACCTCCTATTGGCTCTTGGTTGGGCCCTAATTGTACATCTGGGTAATCATTTGGGGACCCAATTCTGGTGTTGCACATACAAATGTATATGCCCATTATTGTCAGCCTTTGTTGAAAACTTGGCATTATGGTCAGAATTCTGTCCTCAAAGACACAATTTCAGACGTTTCAGTAGGATGACACAAGTTTGACTGACAGGAGAATTTATACATCAGGTGCTCTTTAGGCTCATGCAGTTCAGAGGTAGTGTTCTGAATCCTCCCTGCATCGTCTGACATTGCTTGGGGAATGAGCAAGGCTCTGCCATCCCGGTGTATTTTTGGGTGCTCTTTGCATGTCCTTTATGTTAAGTCCCATATGTTTTCCCTCACTAAACACTGTTTGAGAAATAGATTTTTGGTCCGCCTCTTTTACCTGTTCCTCCTGCAAAACAGCTATGATAATGGTGCCACTCATGATAATGCATCTGCATTTCTGTAAATTTTTCCTTTGAAATTTATGTTGATTAGATAGTTTGAAGACCACCTATAGTATAAATTCTGCTCTCCGTGATATCTCTGAAGGTAAGTCAGTGGAATCATTCTGGATATACCACAGTGTTGCTGAGAGAAGAATTGAGCCCTCCTTGTTTTTAGACACACTGGCTTTATTCTTTTGCAACAAGGTTAACATTGAGTCTGCAAAGATATGTAGGATGGTATATTGGGATGATCTTATAAATGCATATTCAAAGACATCTACTTTGTAAATATTCTACCTATATTTATTCATTTGCATAATTCATTAATGCTTTTTATTGAATATAGTCATGTCTGAGCAGCAGTTCAGATTTCTATACTCTGTCTTCTGCCCACCAAATAAGCTTAGGTGACACATTTGCTCTCAGGGGCTGTTCAGCATTAAGACATTCAGACAGCAACAGGGACAAGTGAGACAACAAAAGTTAAGCAAAGGGCCCTACTTGGCATAATTAAAATGTGAAAAAAAGATCTTGTGAACTAAGAAATGTTCTGGGATTTTTATCTTGAATTTTTTGGGTTGAGTTAGTCTGAAAATTGCAGCATCTTATGGGCCAAATTTTCCAAAGAGCTCATTGTGTTATACAGCCATTATTACATTAGTAAAAGTCTAAGCCCATTGAAGTCTGTGAAAAATCTCCTGCTGACTGTGAATCAGGCCCTAATTGCTCATTAGGCATGCACATGTGAAGTGGTCATATTTTCAGAAGTTCTTAGTATCCCAGTCATTGTCATCAATGACCTAACTACATTGTTTTAAAGGGGAACTACCAGGTACTTAGCACCCTTGCGTACTGGCCCATTTTAAATGCCTGAATGGGATCTGAACTCTTTTGGAAACCTGTCCCCAATTGTGGATGTTGGTTTTATGAAAATCTGACCCTTTAATTTTATTCTGTATTAAATCTTTTAGGGAGTTTAAATTGTGAATTATTTAGTTGAGTCACAGACCGATTCTAGTTCGAGTGGTAAAATACACCTTCACTCTATATAAGTGTTGTATTTAGGCTTTTAAAAAGGTGTCTTTAAATGTAAATGCTCCCTTCATCACACCCAGTTAGCCAAAGGTGTGAAAGAGCTTGAAGTCTTTATCATGGTCCATAAGGGTAAGTATTTTCATTTGCATAGTACTTATTACCCAAATAGTCCAAAAATATTTATAGTTCATTGTGTAAATCTATAGTTGTGGTGGTGGTGTTTTGTTTTTTTTTTCTTACAAAGTATATTTTTGAATTAATAGACCTAGCACCTCTCAAGGAGTTGTTGCAGATTACTGTGGAAATTCTTCCTATTTCAAGGACTATTGACTCAGTAGGCTCTATTGGCTCCCTTGGAGCTGTCACAGTGATTAGCGTTAATCTGTCTTTGGCACATATGCATTGAAAACATCGATACACTTTGAGTCCAAATTAGCTTACATGTGCTGTAAGTGGATTTCTAACTAAAATATTTCAGATATTTTCCTATTTTATTTTTTGTTTTAAAATTATTTTTATTATATTTATTTATTTTAAAATTATATTTATTCTTCTAGTTAAAGGATTCGGATGAGGGAAACAGGAATAAATACATCTATGTGCACATTATTTACAAATAAAATGCATATTGTAACCAACTGCATCATTATTATACTAATCTTGTAACTCCAGAAACGATCAAAGAAGCCTATCCAGAGTTTGCAGTTTTTTTAAGCAGTAACCCACTCTAATTTCAAGAGAACACTCATTCCATAATACCCCTTGGAATATTTAGCTCTGGAATTTTTCTCTGTGTTGAACGTTGGTGTGAGAGATCTTTAAAGAATCGTTTCTCTAATAGAATCATGGAAGTAGTTTGTGTCTGGAAACATAAAGATCCTTAGACTGCTTGGGGTACAGTACTTTAAAACTTGTTCACATAGACAAATGTCTTGCAAAATTACCCTTTTTAAATATAATGAAAAGCCCTTTTTTAAGATTTTGGAACATTTGTAGAGTTAAGCATAGCTTTGACCTTTTATACCAAGTTTCAGTAAGGCTATATATATCACTGTGTCTGATGTACAAGTACTGAAAATAAATTTGTAATGGCAATGCCAAGAGACCCTTAGCTATAATCATTCTTGTTAGTGTAAATGCCTAGAAATGAATACAGTTTTCATTGATCTAATATAATGCGACAAATGTGTCTACTCTCAGGGAAATCCATAATGATTCTGATTACCTGCTGCATTTGGAAATTAAGTTTAATGTTGTTCACCCTGTGCAAAGGACTCCCACAGCACCTGTATATCTTTCAGGTCCCATGTAAGCATTATTTTGAGGTCTTAATGTGGTGCAAGGCCTTGTGCTGACTCTGCATGGGGCTGAGTTTCATCCTGAGTGCCCATAATAACATTTGGATGTGACTAGATGACTCAAGATTTCCTATGTGAAATGGCTCCTTTCATTTCTAGGACATTGTGTGAATCTGAGCTAGGGCAACAGTGCCCAGAATTGTAACTGTTTAATAGTTGCTCAGTGTCTTTTTGTGAAGTCTGTGCGTAGTATCAGGACTTACTGTTCGACAAATGACCATAGAATTAAAAACATAATGGCCATTGTTGGCAGTTTCAGTGGAGCTTCGTCAGGAGACCAAGAAGCCTTTGTATGGAGAATGAGATTTTTTTTTTTCATTACTAGGATTGATTCCTTTGGGTGTGTCTACACTTAAATCATTGCAGTAGCACAGCTCTGCTTCTTCAGTGTCAGTGGAAGAGCTTCTCCCATTATTTTCCTTACAGGGGATAGCTGGTTGATGGCAGAATTCCGCTGTCAACCTAGTGCTGTTTACATGGGGACTTAATGTTTGCTTAACTATGCTGCTGAAGGGTGTGGATTTTTCTCATCCATGAGTGATATAATTATGCTGACCTAATTTTCTGGTGTAGGGTCTTAGCATCAGGGTTGAAGTGTATTAGTGGGAAAATGGGAGGCCCAGGTGGCTGTTGCCAATGCTAAACCTGTTTTGGTACATGGAAAACTTCAGTCTGCAGCTTGGTCTTTCTGTCATCTTCCATCACCTGGAATAAAGTAATACAAATGAACTCTATAGCTCTAAGACATAAGACTGAGGTAAAGTGTGTGCTAAAGAAAGGACTTGAGTATCGAATTTAATTTTGATTAACTTTTTAATTGGATTGACTTTTTGAGAACAGAAAGATATCGGCACTTGACATTTTGGTGATGAGACATTGATGCTTCAGTATACAGTGACTAGATAACTGTCTCATAGCTCTGTAAAGGCAGTAATTATCAAGAGCAGATTCAAAATAAGGGATTTCTATCAAAACAGAGATTTTTATTTTTGTGGGAAAGTGTTTGTTTCCATATTTATCCACTTATGCCAACTTTATAATCAGATATTTCACATCTTTGTTCACTGAGTAAACCTAGTGAAAAACAAGAAGAGATTATTTTTTTCACCCACATAATTTTGGGAGTAGTACAAAATGAGAACACATTTGCACATGAGCAGGGGTGGAAGCAGAATAAAAGTATTCTGATGTTTTTCCCTATATACTTTGACATAATTTGTATCTACTGTTGTTCCTTTCAATGTGCATTAAAAAAAAATTACAACCACAACGTAAAACTGCATGGAGATATGAAATGGAAATGCATTAAAAAATTACTGTATTTTTGCTGTCATGCAGTGAATTAAATAATGTACTGACTGCAGTATTGATAAACATTTTGTCATTCTCTTCATTATTTAGGAAGTGAAATACCTGGAGAGAAGAGGAAATGTTGAATTATCGCATCTCTGTTTTTGGGATAATTCTTTGACAATTTCACAATGTACAGCAATAGTCAAAAATGCCAACAAAATGTTAGAAGCTGTTTAGAAAGGGATAGAAAATGATTGAAATATCATAATGCCACTGTGTGTGTGTGTGTGTGTGTGTGTGTGTGTGTGTGTGTGTGTGTGTGTGTGTGTGTGTATCTCCATGGTGTTCCAACTCTTTAATACTGTGTCTAGTTGTCCCATCTCCTAAAGAATATAGTGGAACTGAAAAAGGTTTAGAGAAGAGGCGAGACTAAAAAACATTAGTGTTTACAGTGGTGTTGTAGCTGTATCCATCTCAGGATATTAGAGAGAAAAGGTGGATAATACCTTTGGCATTGGTATTGATTAGTTCAATAAAAGATATTATCCTACTTCCCCAAGATTAGGGCTGTTGATCTTAGAAGGAAGACAAGAAGGGATATGACAGGGATTTACAAAATTATGATTGGTATGGAAAAAGTGACTAAAGCAGTCTTGTTTACCCCTTCACACAACCAAAAAATCAGGGGGTCATTCAACGAAATTATTAGGCAACAGGTTTAATAAAAACGAGAGTACTTTTTTTACACAATACACAACTAACCTGTGAAACTCATTGTCAAGAGGTGTTCTGATGGCCAAAAGTATAACTGGGTTCGAGAAAGAACTGAATAAGTTCTTGGAGGAAAGGTCCATCAATGACTGTTAGCCAACATGGTCAGGAGCAATACTGAACCAGGGCTGGTCCAACCATACAGGTGAACTAGGCAGTCGCCTAGGGCACCAGGCTTTAAGGGGCATGAAATTAGATGGAAGATAATTTTTTTACATATGTTATCTCTTATAACATAAGAGAGGGTGCCAAAAACCCTTTGGCAGCCCTGCCCTGAACCTCAGATTCCCAGAAATCAGGAGAAGATGGGGTGGATCTTTCCAACTATCCTCTACATTCCCCTGAAGTTTTAGTATGGGTCACTGTCAGAGACAGGGTACTGCGTTAGATAGACCATTGGTCTGACCCAGTATGGCAGATGATACGTTCTTCTCTGCACTTCCCATCAATTCTCTGACCTGCCTTGCTTCTTGAAAGATGGACTATTGTATCTTCTGTTGTCTTAACATTTTAAGAATGAATGGACATCAACATCACTTTACTTTTGCAGCTGTTTGTAAATAATTCAGAATGACTCCTGCTGCCATTTTTGCATTTGTTTATGAAGGTGTCATGCTTGACAAGTTTATGTTCTTGAAATAAAGGCTATTACTGCATTGAGTAAGCTCTGCAAGTTAACTATGGACTATGTGCTTCTTCCTGTTACTTTGGAGTTTGGTGCAAAAAACAAAGATATTGGGGGGAGAAAGGGAAATATATTCCATCATCCCATGTTAGAGTTTTAGGCGTGGTCGGAATACTAGATTTGGTTTCTTCAAACTGAACCTGCTCCTGGGTTAGATCCAAAACTGAAATTGTCTTTAGTTCCTATTTCAATTGAGATGCAGCTGAAATCTTGTGGGAGCACATATCTAGTCTTCAGATTACCTTGAATCTGAATCTTTCTGTATTCCTCACCAGCTCTAAAAAATGACATATAAAATAACTCAAATAGCCAAAGCTTGTTTGGGATCATGTCTCTCAGTGCAACAGAACACATGTATTATGCCTTTCTGTTTGAGGATAGAATGGTTGCCATTCATCTACAAAAGATTCATACTTGACTGTAGAACTACCAGCCACATTATTCAATGTCATCTGGGACAGCTGCATTTGAGTTTCTGGATTTCAGATTTTCAGCAAAGTAAGGTGCACTCTGAAGACGGCATGATTGATCTCATAGCATAGAAAGGGATATTATACACTGTCCATGCATCTATAATCATTGTAACTGAGGATATGTAGAGAACTTGGCAAAGTCCTGGAGTGACACTGTCTACACCTGATTGTGCTTGTGGACCTCCCATTGTAATCAGTAAGAGTTCTGTGCAGGGGCGTAGCCAGAAGACATTTTTCTGGCAGGGCCCGTGATTTACTTGGGTAGGCCCAGGCCACGTCCTGCTTCTGGTCATATGACCAGAAGCAGGAAGTTCAGAAGCTGCAGACACTCCAGTTACCTTGGCAACTGGATCATTTGGCAGCTTAGTGATTCCCTGCTGGTCGCTTTCCCAAACTTCCTGCTTCTGGTCATGTGACTGGAAGCAGGCAGTTCGGGAAGTGACCTGCGGAAAGTTGCTTGATGCTCTAAACTTAAGCAGAGGAGCAGCAGCAGAAACAACAGATTGGGTGAGCTTGCTTTCAAAGTGGGTGGGCCATGGCCTACCTGTAGCTACCCCTCTGGTTCTGTGCCCAGAGTAGCTTCACAATCCAGTCGATAGTAAGCAAGGGTGGTCCTGATGGTTTTGATTCTGAAGTAAAGGGGCAAAGCTCTAGATACAAGTTGTCTGTCACTATCAGTGACTGAGGGGGTTGAGTGTGGGGAGCCCGATATTAGGTCAGACTATCTTTAATGCAATATAATAGCTCAGAAGATTATTGAAATCCCATTTGAATAGAGAGAGACTTTGCAGACATAAAAGTTCTATCAGGCTGCTTTCTGCAAGTTCCATATCCTCCCTACCCAAACACTGAAAGCATTTCCCCTTCTTAGAAATGGCGTAAGCAATGGGGTCTGATCCAAAGGCAGATATGTCAGTGGAGAAATTCCCATTGACTTTAGTGGACTTTGGATGAGAATCAGAGACTCTCTAATAAACAAACCAGCAAACCAAACACACTATTTAATGGGATGTTTTCCTACAGAGAATGCAGACATAAGATGGCCGTGGTCAACCCATGGTTTGTAAGGTTGATTTGTTAAGATGAACTAACCGGTGAGTACAAAGACAGAGGGAGGAATACAGCCCACATTGGTCCTTGACCCAGCTCTAAAGTCAAAATGGGATGAAACAAAAAATCTGTTGAAGCTTTGTCCAAGGTTCCATACTCTTCTTGCAATTCCACTACAGCATCTGTATGTTTCTGGTAAAATATTCAGTAGTGAAATAGTTAAAAATGTTTACATTCAGGTTTTGTTAAGCTTGTCCCAAATAGTAAGTCAAGTAGAAGAATTACAGTACTTTGCCTGGTACAGAACAGAAGGAAGGCACTTACTTAGTTCTTCAGCAATTTGTCTGGAGTGGCCACAAATTTATTACTATGAAACTGTGAGCAAGTGTAGGAGGCAATATGCAGGAGGCAATCCTTGCAAGTCAATTAATACTTGTAATGGGACATGCTCTGTTTCCATGACCATAGATCTGGAGTTTGAGTCCCTGCAACCTCACAAATCATTCTGTTTGGGAGGTTTTCATGTCCATTCCTCCCATGTTAACTGATACTTTAAATGACTCCCTTTTTCCTGTTTTGCTAGTCAGGTGAGCAATACAAGCTAGTCAGGTGAGCAATACAAGCTTAAAGAGCTGAGCTTAATTAAGAGTAGTAGTCCAAATACTAGTATGGTGGTAAAGCAGGTCTAGTAAGATAATAGTATGAGATTTTCTTATGTCTGAGTGTAGGCATTTTTTAGACATTCTATTTTAAAATGCTGTTTAAAAATAGAGACAAACAGCACTCGAGACAAACAGCTAATACATCTGAATAAATAAAGAGCAAATTCAGCACTGGCAGTTGAGTGGAGTTGGATACAGTGGGGACCCGTTAGCACGCGGTCATTGGGGGCCATACAATTATAACCGCGTGTTAAGCGGACCGCACGTTAACGGGTCTCAACTGTATAAATGGACAATGGAATTGTTAAAAAAAATCTTCCAAATCAGAACTGAACAGCCGATATCACACTTGACAAGTCCCTCTAACTATTTTAGGCTCATTTGTCTCTGTGAAAAGTGAATATTTTCCAAAAATATACTCAGTTTAATTTTATACACCGCGTGCTAACTGAAACCGCATGTTAATTTTTTAGGTTTTGGGGACGTGACCCTACCGCATGTTAACCGAAACCACGTGTTAACCGGCCGCATGCTAACGAGTCCCCACTGTATTTATAATAAATTATTTGGTTTAATCATGATGGGTTTTATAAGGTGGGTGTGTTTTTGTTGCATTCAGGAAACCGAGAAGAGCTCTGTGTTTTTGTACTGGCAAGGTAATCATAAAATTTTATGTTCAGAGAGGTCTCAAAGAATCTCTAATTTTTCATTATTATGCAGATACCTTCAGATAGATCATTTTTAACACTGTGTAAATGGTTTGGATCATCTGCTTTCATCTTTAATTGACTAGTGTCTACTTAAAGACTAATGAAACTTCAGGAATGATGATTGACGGACAGCATATAACATCTGTTACAGCATAGACCGGTGACAAAAAACTAACAATTGCATTTTTAGTGCCTGAAATTGAATTTAAACAACAGGTAATTAGATTTTTTTTCCTGGTTTCTTGTCAAAGCTAAGAACTATTTACAATGTGTGTTTAAGCCAGTGTTTTCTTGAAATCAGGGCAAAATAAAATAACCTTTTTAGACTTTTGGGAGGGTTTTTGTTTGTTTGTTTTTGTTCTGAGAGCTACTTATTTTTCCCCAAGGGAAAATTCAGTGTAAGAAAACATGCTTGATATTAGGATTATGTATTACAAAATTAGAAATCGAAGTATCTGCGTATGTCATGTTACTCACTTCCTTATGTGTGAGATGGTGTTGAATTATTAACCACCACAACTGGCATTAAATCTTACTCATGTTTTCAGTTTCAGCACAGAGGCCAAATTATAGCATAAATGTGACTAGAGTTTGAAATATCCCTCCTAGAGGTAGCCTTCCAGGTCATGATTGAGGCATATTGGTGGACAGATTGCAGAAGCTTGCAAGGTCATGAGGTTTTGGAAGATGAGGATGTATCTCTTTGGACTCTCTTTCTCAAAATGCTAGAAGACTACCTCATCATAAAGGAACTCAAACTCTAAAATCTTGAAAACATGGTATCTTACATTCATTTTGTTAAAAAAGTAAAAGCTCCAAATTCTGATTGCTTAGGATAGGTTACAAGGCTGCTTTTTGAGGAGCAGGGGGGAAGATACTTGTGGCCAATCACAGGCAAACACATTTCTTTCTTCATTTCCATCCTTTGCCCTGCTCCACTTCTCTTTGCACTCAAAGTTGTCTCTCCAGCCCTAACTATGCCAGGGCAAGTCTAACCTCTTGGATCACAGGTCTATGGTATGCAAGTGTGTCCAGATCCCAAATCAGCCTACTGAATCCTGCCTCTGTACATCAGAATCACGAGAAGTTCTGCTGCACATTAGTTATTTCACACTCATGGAACGGCTATTGTGTGAGGTCCTGGCTGGTTTCCCAGGAGACTTAATGTTGGATTACCCTTTTCCAAGACTTGTGGTTAGCCAGAAGCATCTGTTGGTAGGTAGCAATGAGATGCTTTTAAACATGAGTTTCTATGAATGGCTAAATGTCCTGCAGTGCAGTTGTTTAATTAAATGGAACTTCATTCACACAAGCTATACAAATATTGCCACAGGTATAAGAAAGAGTCCCCTGATGTAACTATCTGAGGTAAGAGCCTCTTGTGGTACAGCTACACACACTGTTTGGGAGTTGGTCCCTATGGGTTTGTCTATACATTAGTTAGACTGCTGGCAGGTGCATGTCTTGGGCTGTGTGGCTATTTAATGGCAGCTGCAGCCCAAGCTCTGAGACCTTCCCACCTTGCCTGGGTTCTAGCCTGACTCCAAATGTCCAAAAAGCCCCTCTACCCTGAGCCCAAGTCTCCTGGCAAGGGCCAACCATGGGTTTGTAATTCCAGTGTAAACATACCCTCAGTCTGTTCTTCAGCAGTATCCATTCGCCATCTGGGGTAGGTTGTTGTGTACTGTGTTACCATCTCTGCCATTTGTCTTCTTTCTTCTAGGGTCAGGCACAGTTTTCCTCATCACTTTTTTTTTTTTTTTTTTAAGAAAAGTCTTTGTGGTTTCTGATTATTGAAGGACATACCTCTTTCACACTTTCCTGTATTTGGGATCGTGGAATAGAAAGTATGTTTTTGTCTCAATCTTTTCTCTGTGACATTGGCTGCCTAGTCATTTCTCTCTGGATTTGGAGTATGCTTTGTGCATCCCAATGTTCACCTCTGGTTTATGGTCATGGATTCTGTATTTGGTAAGAGTCTATTTTTATTTTTCACATTCCTTTATGATGAGGTAGTCTTCTAGCATTTTGCGTGGTAGTCTGCTAGAATGTTATTTCTGGGTAGAGATCTGTAGCAGTCTAGCTTATTGTTGGTTTTTGGTGTATTCTTCCCAGTGACTTCTGCATTAGTTTTGTAGGTATTGGTCAGGCATCGTTCGCATTTTTCAGTTTCAGGCAGGGTTGTTTGCTCCGTTGGTCTAGAGGTTGAATTTATTAGGCTCAAAAAGTAATATTTAGGAGTGAGTCATGCCTCCATTTGAATTTAATTTTTGATCTTCTAGTGCTTTTTGGTGGAGGAAGCATTTGTTTCTTTGGTTGAGATTGCACCAGAAGTTGAATAGTTTTTTTCTGCATATTGATTCAGCAGAAGTATCATCTCTGCTATGCAGCCATTAGTACTAGAATTCCTGAGTACATGGAGGATTGTTTGTAAAATGGTAGAGAGAGAATTTCTGGTGAGGTTTTACTCCAGTGAATTGTTAAAATTTTCCATTAGGAGAATGGTTTGGATTATGCTGTTGAATACTTCTGGTAGTAATTTTATTTAGGTCAAATATAGTGAGTGGTTCTATTAGGCCTGAAGAGGCCCACAGAGCTTATTTTCTATCATGGTTTGGTATTCAGTCTAAAGCTCTTTGATGCACTTCCTTGTGGCTTAGGTATATATAATTTAGGATATGTTCAATTTCAGTGGCTGTGTAATTAAAGAAACCTAAAAATCTGATTTGGTTAATTGGGGCTTTTTCTGAAATATCATGATCTTTGTTTTTTCCTCAGTGATTTGTAGAGTTCATGTACTGTAGAACCTCAGGGTTTCGGAATGCCTGTTCATTACTCTGAAATGTTCGTAATTCTGAATAAAACACTATGGTTGTTTCAAAAATTTACAACTGAACATTGACTTAATACAGCTTTGAAACAACTATGCAGAAGAAATTTGCTGCTGTCCACTCCCCCTCTTCCCCTTTTTAAAGTAATTTACATTTAACAAAGTACAGGATTGTATTTGCATATATTTATGTATTTATTTAGGTCTGCTGCTGCCTCATTGCATACTTCCAGTTCCAAATGAGATGTGTGGTGGACTGGTCAATTTGTAACTCTGGTGTTGGTAACTCTGAGGTCTTATATTACAACAGGTTTCTAAAAGGGGTAAGTTTCTCTGGAGGCTATCTTGCATATGTGATTTGACCAGGTTGTAAGCACAGAGTAGCCATGTTATCCCTGAGTCATTTAATAGGAGTCTAGGGATTGTTTCAGTTGGGCTGGTAAATAACAAGACATATTTGTTTGCAGTATTATTTTAGCTGTGTTGGTCCAGGGATATTGGAAACAAGGTGTGTGAGGGAACATCTTTTATTGTTGTTGAAAGAGACTAGCCTTTGAGCTTACAGGGAGTTCTTCTTCATGACCTGAAGCTGGTCTCTTTCACCAACAGAAGTCAGTTCAATTAAACATATTACCTCACCCATCTTGTCTCTCTATTGATGTATTTATTGAAGAAAGTCAGCCTGTGGTTAGACCCCCATTTTACTCCCCTTTCTTGCTTGAAGACCTCTGCATATTGTTTATTGCTATCTTGTATTTAATTAACTGGTAATTGTTGATGATAATGAAATAATACATTTTGCCACAATTTTCCATTTTGTAGCAATTTAATTCTGGGTACCAGAGTGAGTCAACAGCTTTTTAGAAGATTATGAAGCAAGCAAATATTTTCCTATGTTTTGTTTATTGTGCATTCATTAAAGAGAGTCTGTAAGGGGAGGACAGTCTGTTTTCGTGGCCTGTTTCTCAGAGAGGAACTATACATATAAAATGACAGGATCTAAATTAGTTGTTACCACTCAAGAAAGAGACCTTGGAGGCTTTGTGGGTATCCACTCAATGTGCAGCAGCAGTCAAAGAAGCTAACAATGTTTGAATTCATTAGGAAAAAGATATATAATAAGACAGAAAATATATTGCCTCTTCATAAATCTATGGTACCCCCACATCTTGAATATATGTGCAGATTGGGTTGCCCAACTCAAAAAATATTTATTGGAATTGGAAAAGTTACAGAAAATGGCAACTAAAATGATTTAGGGTATGGAAAAGCTGGAGAGTTTATAACAGGAGTGGGAGTTTCCATCTTGGAAAAGAGATGACAAAGAGGCAGAATATGACAGAAGTCTGTAAAATTATGACTGGTATGGAGAAAGTAAATAATGAAGTGTTAGTTACTCCTCATAATACAAGTACTAGTGATCCCCAAATTAATTCATTAATTAATAGGCAGCAGGTTTAAAATGAACAAAAGGAAGTTTATTTCTTCACACAACACACAGTCAACCTCTGGAGCTGCTTGCCAGAGGATTTAGTGAAGGCCAAGACTATAATCAGGACTAGATAAGTTCCTGGAGAATAGGTCCATCAGTGGCTATGTGCCAAGATAGGAAGGAATTGCTGTTTGCCAGAGTCTGAGAATGGCTGTGGATGGATCACTTGTTGATTACCTGTTCTATTCATTGCCTCTGAAGCATCTGGCACAGGCTGTTGTGACAGGACACTGGGCTAGATGAACCACTGGTCTGATCGATCCACTTTGGCCATTCTTATGTTATGAGGAAAAAAAAAATATGATTCCACTGAGGCTGATCATTCGCTGTGTTACTCATTTCTTGAGTGTAATTTGCTAAAGCTGCTGTTAACATAGCTATCTCAGTAGTTGTGGTGCTTCAGAGTATCTCCCCTAATTCCGACCCCAACCGCACCTGACCATGTCTCAGGGGAGAGTTAAACTGGAGGGTTAAGCAAAACAGTTTTAGGAGGCTACCTACTTTCAGATCTCAATGCTGTGTTTCAGTATCTTTGCCTGATTTCCTCAGTTTCAATTTTTGAAGATTTTCCTTCAGTAATATTTTGAGAAAAAGTCCCTCAAGACTCTTGAAAGAAATGTGTTTATAAAAGCTTGAGTATAGAGGGAAGAAAATTAGATGTCCCGATGTGTCAACCTGGAGTAACTTCACTGAAATCTATAGATTTACTGTGGATTTAACAGCATTTAACTCAGACCAGAATCTTTTGCAAGTAAACAAGGTAAATCCTTTGCAAGTAAACAAACAGAGACATTGATATTAATGTAGCACCTTTAATGTAGGATCTCAAAGCATTTTCCAAACAGCAATTCCAAACATCCATATTAACATATTTCAGCCTAATATCTATTTTATTTATGGGTAAATTCAGGACTAGAAAGGCTAAATGAGTGGCCCAAGGTTATACAGTGGTCAATGACAGAAAAAATTGTGACTCACAACCTCAGACCATGAGCCTACCCTGTGAATTTCATTAGATTGTATTATCGAAGTATACAAGCCATTAATTTCTGAACCATAAAGAATAGACTCTTGGATGAAATTACCATCTAAAATTTACAAACTGGCTATAGTGAAAATAGCAGATTGTGGAGACAATGATGTATAATCATTGTGACTTAATAGTTAGTAAATATGCCACAATTTATCAGACATCGGAAAAATAGAAAACGCCCTGAACTAATTTAACCTACCAAATAAATACGAGTTGTAATCACAAGCCTTGAAGGTCTTTATTAATGTCAACTGACTCAGAAAATGTGTGCAGATATATTTAAAGTAGAGGGCAACGCAATCTTTTTATATTCTGCTACCTGATTGGAAGTGGAATGAATTGCTTTTTTTTTAATAGAAATTCCTAATATGGCATTAATAGTATTTTTTTAAAAAATTAGGATAACAAAATTGTTTGTAAGGGACAATGTATGACTTATTTTGTGGCTAAGATCTGCATAGTTCTTTAGCATTTTGACACAGATGGAGTCCTTAGCTGATGTAGAATCATAGAAAGGAGGACGAGTATTTCTTGTATGGCAGTGTTCTCACTCTCCTTTGTTCCTAGTGGAAGTCACTCCACTGAGTTTTCATAGAAGAAGCTTGGGGGTAAGAGTGGAGTAAGAAAAGGGCCATTAACTACCTCAAAGGGGTTCTGTGTAGCTTCCTTTGTTGTTTGTAAAGCTTGCTGAGGTGCTTGGATAAGATGCTTGTTGCAATTACATCATTTCTCTTCGGAACTGAACCCAGTAACAGGATAGAAGGAATTGATGGAACTCAGATTTTCCGATTCCCTAATGTTTCTGATCACTGCCTTCTGTATTTGTCACGTTTGAAAATAGGGGTTTTCAGGCTCCGTAAGAGGGGATTGTAGTAGGCAGACAGGAAATAATTAAAATATGAGTAAGATAAGTGATTTTAAATTACATTTACCATAAAGGTAAAAACTGATATATTGACCTAACTAACTCAAAATGAGAAAGAGGGAGAGATGGTATACATATTTTCTTAGCCTGAAGGCATTTATTGTTTAACTTAAAAGATCTTGGTGAGAATGCCAGTCTAAATGACAGTGTAATAGTTTCCTTTGATAAAGACGGATAACTGTCATTTTGTAATAGAAGAAATCAAATTAATTAATTGTGTTGGCAAAAAATATTTTTACTAATAGCTTTTAGCCACAAATACAGCCTGAATTCTGTACATAGTTGAGTTTAGCAAAAGAATAGACATTTTAATTTTTATTAACATTCATTGTTAAATGTCTTTAAGTGAAAAGAATTCTTTTGTTTTTTTCCCTGCATTATGGATAGTCAGTCCTTGACGATGTATGCTATACAAAATCTAGAAGAGAGTTTGGAAATTTTTAGCTGGAGACCAGCTGAATTCCCTTTACTTAAAAAAGGGGAAGAGCGGAGGGAATGCTGTATATTAATGATCTGCTATAGGCTACCTAAAAATAAGATTTGAATTTCACCTTGAATTTTTCACTATAATTGGGTATTTAAAAAAATCCCTAAATCAAATTCATTTGTATATTGCTATTTCATATGAAGCTTGGTTATTTCAAAGGAAAAAAATATTATTCCTGAAATACGTGCTGCCATTTTCAAAATACCATCAGTTTATACAAAACTTTTCACTTGTCTTGGAGTATGCTTCTGAACATTCTTTCTTTGCTGTTGGATCTAAGCAATTGCAAATCTGTGGAATTTAGCTCTGGTTATGGCTTCTGTACATTCATTAACTTTGCAACATATGCAGTAATAATCTGGGGTTAATTATGTTTGACTCAAGTAAGTGTGTGTGAGCATTCATTTTAATGTTTCCACTTTCTTATACCTTCAGTATTTCTTTGGTTACATAAGAAGGCTTGAAATTTTCTTTATGGCCTCCTGGCTTTCAGAAATGCATTTCCTCTTATCTGGTAGCCCATTTCTAATTTCTCAATGAATAGCTTGCTGATAAATGAAAAAAAAATTGGTCTCTTCTATGAGTGTGGCATGGTTGACCAAAAGCTCTGTAATACGCTCAGGTTTTTTTCAGTTTTCTCTTATATTGGCAATTGCTCACATACAGAGCATCAGTGATATTCAATAAAGTCCTGTCATGCAAAATTTTCTTTTTAACAGAAAACTGTATTGAAATGATGAGTTGTGCTCAGAAATCCATGTCATGGCATGGCCGATAATTGGTTACAGTTAGCTTACATCATGAATGAATCTTTTATTCAGCTATTTTTAATACAGCAGTTGAACATTTGATAGATAGATAGTGCCATACAATAAACATGTCTAGATCCATTTGTGAATGTCATGTTGGGAATAGAAAGAGTTTAATAGTGATCCAAAATGGACTTCTGTAAAATCTGTCTGGTGCAAACTATAGTTCTGAAGGTCTCCACAAAGCCTCATCTAGGCATTGCATAAGTCTGTCTGAAACCTTAAACTAAGATTTAAGTGTACCTTGAATCATTCTTGGACCATGGGGGAAGGTCTTTGGTATAGGGCCGTATTTAGCTCTTAATGAATTATTAACTTTGTTTTCCTGACTATGGATGGATTTATGCATGTTTCACCACTTTCTTAAATCATGTCCTTTTTTTCGGGATAGCATACAATGAAATGTACTTAATAAAATAATTAGATAATTTTCTTGCTAATTTTCTTTTTTTTTTCTCTCTCTGGTGTGCATCACTAAGATCCCTGAACTGTTTATGGTCTTTTCTTTAAAGGAAAATTAGATCATCATAATTCATATTGTTTCTGAAGTAATTTGTCATAGCTGTTAGTGAATTGCATCCAACTTTTATTAAATAATTTTATTTTAATATTTTATTGCCACATTTAGTTCACATTTTGCCAGAAATATTACTTTAAAAAACAAACAAAAAAACCCTCAGATTTTGTTTACACACAGAGTTTTTTCTAAGATTTTTCTACTATTGCTAATATCAGGTTTCATTACTGCCCAGATTTTCACTGTGGTCTCCAGTTGGTGCAAGTATGAATTAGGATGTGCACAAAGCCTGTATATCCCTCACCATCCCCATTTGTGCATACAAATGGTTATTCCCATGTGTATGGAGGGTAATTGTGGATCTTCTTGCTGTATTTGTGTTCCATGTAACTGTTTCATTGCACAGATGATGAATTAATAGGCAAGTGGGTTTGAACATAAATTGTGCACATGTGCAAACCACTGTCAATTTATAAAATGTGGCCTATTTTGTCATGAAGAGCTGTTAAGGCATAAAACTTGGAAAACCTTTGTTTTTAAAATAATCCTATTTATAATTAATATTCTTTTTTTCCCCCTCTCTCTTGTCTTGCTCATTACTGAGGCTATGTCTATACTAGCACTTTCTTCACTGAGGTGTGAAAAAATACCTCCCCCACCAACTTAAGTTTCATCTACAGAAGTGCCAGTGTGGACAGCAGGATAGCTTGTTGGGGATCGGTTAATTATGCTGACAGGAAAGCTCTTTCTTCTCGACATAGAGTGGCTACATGGGAAACCTTACTATGGCACAGATGCATTGGTACAGCTGTGACGCTGAAAGGTTTCTGGTGTAGACATAGCGTAAGGAAGCATAGAAACATGATTTATGCAGTATAGTTATAGTCCTATTGGTCCCAGGATATTAGAGATAAGGTGGGTGAAAGCTAAGAGCTCTATGTGGTTCATAAGCTTGTCTCTCGGTCACCAGCGGCGGTTGGTCCTAAAAAAGATAGGTCAGCCACCTTGTCTTTCTAGAAACGAGATTGTTACTGTTTTTGATCTTCCGTATGTGAGTTCACTGATTTCTCTTCAGTCCTTGTTCACCTTGAATGACACAGAAACACTTGGGCAATCTGGCTGATCCAATGAAGTGATTAAGTGCACTTAACTAAATATGGTGCTTAAGTCTCAGTGAAGACAATGGGAGTTAAGTCAATGCTTAACTTTAAGCAGGAGCTTAAGTGCTTTGCTGAATTGGGTCCTATAAGTGTCGCGATCTGGCACTATCCCAGTCCTTTCCATTGTAACTAATGGTCATGTCACAAACCAAGGATTAAATTGAGAAGTGAGTTATAAGGAGTAGGAACAAATAAATCCTTAAGAAAAGCAATCTTTTTTTCAATCCAGATTTTCTCAGTGAGAAGGAAGAGAAGACGACACACAGAATAGTATGTGATATGTATGCATGGTTGTTTCTATGCTGAATGTTTCTCCAAATTTTTCTTCAGGCATCAGTTGTACTCTAAACACCTAAGGAGCTCATTGTGTTTTTGATCAGTTTCCTACTCATTTTGATCCATACCACTTTGCTGTGTTATCCAAATGTCACTTTTTAAATTCTAGCAAAGGAAGCACTTTGTTCATAACACAGAAATATAAATCGGGAGAGAGGAAAAAATCTTTTCTGTATTTCAGTTTACCAAATCAAAGCTGGATCGTATGCAAGCAGAAAATATGAAGTAAATTTTCTATGGTGAGAACTTGTATAGAGTTGTAGCACCGTGACCGATTTCCCCTGCACTTGTCATTTTTTAGGTTCTTTCTGTAGTTTCGAAAAGTGATGTTGAGTTTACAAAGACATTACCAATTTCACTATCTTTTCCATTGTGCAGTAACTGTGATCATTTATATCACCATTCGTACTTCAACTCTTACCTCTTTGATACATATCCAGTGGACCTGAGATTTGTCTATTTTTATTTTTTTGTAGTAACATTTGCTAAATATTAATTACATTAGCAGTTCTTGTACTTATCATCATTATGATCTTTGTATTGTCTGGCTACCATCTTTTGTAAGCTTGACATAGGAAAAAAATAACCAACATCGTATCTTTTCAGTAATAATGCAAGGTCTCTGATCTTTTATCATGAACTTGTATTTTTCTGGAGTAGTCATGTTAGTTTATTTCAGCAGAACAAACAAGGAGTCCTGTGGCATTTTAAAGACTAACAAATTTCGTGGCTACCCACGAAAGCTCATGCGATAAATACATTTGTTAGTCTTTAAAAGTGCCCCAGAACTCCTTGTTTATTTTGCATTTTTCTGTATTTCCTTCGATTTGTTCTTTTTTTTGCATCTCCTTTCTAAATTTTCATCAAACCTTCCCAGTCATCCAGATTTGCAAAGGAGTTCCTAGAAGGGCAGTCATTTAAAAAAGGCATTCTTGTGTTATGGTCCCTAAGATTTTATGGGCATACTTTGCTGTATGCCCCTATTTAACTAGGAAAGGCAACCTATCATTACAGAACAAAACTCTGTGCTGTTACTCCCCAAATAATTTTTCTCTTTCATCGACATATTGCAGTCATTCAACCTGCTGTTTCCTTGCTCATCCAACCACTGTGGTTCTTGTTCTGCATTCCTTTTGATGCAAATGACTCATTAATTTTCTATTTCATGTTGGCCTCATCTCTCCTGCTTTTCTCAGGTGATTACACGTTACTCAGATTGCACACAGGCATAAGGATTTGTCTTTTATTGCACAGATCTTTTTCTGGAGGCATAAGAATATGAGAATTGCCATACTGGGTCAGACCATGATCTATTTTGCCCAATATCTTGTCTCCAATGGTGGACCAAACTAGAACTTCAGGGGAAGGGTACAGAACAGAGAAGTTATGGCATGATCCTTTCACTGCTAGTTTCTGGTAGTCAGAGGTTTTGTGTCACCTGTGACAAAGAGTTGTGTCCCTGATCATCTTGGCTAATAGCCATTACTTGACCTATCCACTTGGACCTTATCCAGTTCTTTTTTAACCGATTTACATTTTTGGTCATCACAGCATCCCCTGGCAATGAGTTCCATAGATTAGTTGTGCACTGTGTGAAAAAGTTTGTTTTGTTTGTATTAAACCTGTGGCCTAAAAATTTCATTGGGTGACTGCTGATTTTTATATGGCATGAAAGAGTGAATGATATTTCTATTCACTTTTCCTATGTCATTCATGATTTTATAGGCCTCTGTCATATCTCCCGTGTCTTTTTCCTAAGATGAACAGTCCTAATCTTTTTAGTTGTATGGAAGCAGTTTTGTAGCCTTGATCATCTTTGTTTCCCTTCTCTGAATCTTTTCCAGTTCCACTTTCTGAGATGACCATCTGGATACAGTATTCAATACTGGTTACAGTATTCAAAGTGTGGGTATACCATGGATTTCTATAATGGCATTATAATATTATTTTTAACTTAGTATCTATCCCTTTCCTCACAGTTCTGGCATTCTGTTAGCCTTTTTTGGCAGCTGCTGAGCATTGAATATAGCTTTTGAGAAAACTACCTACCGTGAGCTCTTTCTTGAATGGTAACAGTGAATTTAGAACCAGGGGACGTAGCCAGCCCCTACATTCTGGCAGGGCCCCTTACTCTTAAGTGCGGGCCTGGCCAGCCCTGCTTCCCATCACATAACTGGAAGCTTCCTGCCGATGCTTTAGTTGCCTAGCAACTGGAGCATTGGGAAGAGGAGGGAGGGAGAGAGGCAGCCAGTCCCTGCCATGGGGCTGGAGCTGTGGGCAGAGGAGCAGCCAACCCTGCTCATCTGCCTGCAGCTGCTCCTCCACCTGGAGTGCTGCTGCTCACGGCTGCCTGCTACCACAGCAGCAAGCTTACACCACTGCCAGGCCCTCTGCTGGCCAACCAGGTGGGCATGGGCCCACCCATAGCTGCGGCCCTGTTTAGAACCCCTTGTTGCATATGTATAGTTGGGATTATTCATCCCAAGGTACATTAGTTTACTTTTATCCATGTTGAATTTTGTCTGCTATTTTGTTGCCTAGTTACAGTCTTTTGAGATCCCTTTGTAATTCCTCACAATCTGCTTTGGGGTTAACTATGTGGAATATATTTGTATCGTCCTTACATTTTGCAACCTCACTGTTCAACATATTTATCAATGAACTGGAAAAAGGAGTGAACACCTGAGCCCCCAGTATAGACGCCGCTTTTTACCTCTCTTTATTATGAAGCTGAACATTTATCCCTACCCTTTGTTTCCCATGTTTCAACTAGTTAATGATCCATGAGAGGGTCTTCCTTCTTACTCTGTGGCTATTGGTTTCCTTAAAAGACTTTGGATAGGACTATCTGAAAATCCAAATAGACTTATTCTTATCCACATGCCTGTTGACTCCCTCAAAGAATTCTAATAGATTGGTGAAGCATGAGTTCCCTTTAAGTGTTGACTTTTTCCCAACAAATCATGTTTATCTAGTTGTTTAATAATAAACCTGACTATTGTTTCTACCAATTTCCCCAGTACTGAATTTGGTTTACCAACTTGTAATAGCCAGGATTATTTCCGGAGGCAACTGTAGTGTTTAATATAGTAAAAGACTATTGTTCATTATTACCCTCTGTATTCAGTGTAAATGTTCTTTACATTTTAATGAATAGTGCCATAAAACGATAGTGGCTTTTTTTTTAACTTTAAAGTAATAGACCGTTAATGCCTTTGTTTAAGGATAATTTGCCCCATGCAATAGTATCTGACATATAGCAGTTATTTCTGTATATTTTAGAATAAGAAAATAACTGCAGTTCTATTTAAGTACTGCTATGTAACAGCTTTTGGTAAATGCTGCCTTTTTAATGGTGACATTCTACTTTGTCATCTAGTATCACCCATTCTGCATGCACAACAACATGTTTTTAGGAACAGGTTTTATGGGCCTGATTCTTTTCTCACTCCAGTGTAAACTGGGAATGGCTCCAGGGAAGTCATATAGATATACGTGAGCATGGAATCAGGATGTGGTTTTTTTATCACTTTACAGACTGGTTCTCCAATAAATGTGAAGAGCTGAGCAACTCACAGGTTCAGAGCCATAGATTTTAAAGTGTATTGTACAGTTTAAAAACCCGTGATTATTAATTTTTGTCATAAACAGAAAGATGGGTTCTGTCTGGCTCCTTTGTACAACTACACAAGGGCCACAGAGCCACTGTTCAAACTGAGGAATATCTCCACTTTTAGAGGGATTTCCTGGTAGTATATGGCCAGCAAAAGAGTCCATTCCCCTTAAGCCTTCCATATAAGAGATGGCTAGTATGTGGCCCTCTAGGAGGGAGGTGTGGCTAGAGTGCATTGTTCTCCAGCAATTCTGGGCTGCCAAAACAGCCCATGAAGGGCTGTTGCAGCAAAGCTAATGTTAGAGAGCACCTGAGGCTGCTCTGACTTGCCCTAGGGTTCCACTCCATTCCTGTGCAAGCGTTGGAGTTTATAGTTGTGCTCACCATTGCCTGCCTGTGAACTTTTTCTGGCTGGAATTGAGAATTGGATCCATCTCTCTGAGTATGTGAGTGGGAACTAGGAATTTCCTGCTTCAACTCTGGCTCTTCATGGATTCTCGCTGTGCTTTGGACAAATCACATAACCTCTCTGTTTCCATTTCACTGCCAATAAAATGGGGCAATAGTGCCTACCTCACAGGACTTCTGTGAGATTTCAGTAGTTAATGTTTCTAAATAGAATAGGTATAAAAATACTAAATACAGTAGAATCACAGAGTGATGAACACCAGAGCTACAAACTGACCAGTCAACCACACACCTCATTTGTGGAATCAAATGCAAGCAATTGGGCTGCAGCAGCAAAGAAAGAAAAGTACAGTACGGTGTTAAACATAAACTCCTAAGGAAAAAAAAGGGTGTGTGTGGTTTAAGAAATAAGATTTGTTAAGGTAAGGAAACTGTTTTGGTGCTTGTTTCATTTAAATTAAGATGGTTAAAAGCATCATTTTTCTTCTGTGTAGTAAAGCTTCAAAGCAGTATTAAGTCACTATTCAGGTGTAAGCTTTTGAAAGAACAACCATAATGTTTTGTTCAGAGTTACGAGCAACCTCCGTTCCTGAGGCATTCATAACTTTGAGGTTCTGCTGTAGTAGCATTTTTATAATTATCTGTTCACAGCTGCAGATACATTCAGCTCATAAGAGATTTTTTTTTCCCCTTTGCCCTTTTCCCCTAGCACAGTTCAAGCCTCTCATTAATAAACAAAAGTAATGGAACTGAAAAAAAAAAAAAAGGCATTTTGGGCTTGATATTAGCATACAATGTTAACACTTCCATACAGCTATACAGACTTTCTGTTCCATTGATTTCAGTGGCATGTCCATTCATATTAACTGGGCGGGGGCCGGGAGGAAACAGATCCAGCAGTGAAGGATTAAGAAAATTTAGAGTGCAAGCTAAATATCTGGATTGACAATTCGGTATTAAGCGCCACCTTCAAAAAAAGTGCAGAATGGTGCAAGCTAAAGGACAGTGTGTCAGCCTTACTTCTGTGGGATTATCTCAAAGCCTTAACATTACTGATTTTGTGCATGTGGGTTAATTTATATTCTGAGCTGCTGGGAGAATAGTTTTCAGCTTCAACAGCCTTCAACTTGACAGTATCTGAGGGATCTTCTTGCTAAACTAATTTCTATTAATGTAGTTATTAATGTGCATCAGAAAGTACGATAAACTTTGTCACTTGGTAGCAGCATATCTCAAGAGACTCTTATGACAAGCATTAATATGCCTTTGATTTCTGAAGGCCATTTCTCATAAGTAAACAGTTTTCTCCTACAGTTTTTAGAAAACTCTGAATATGGGGTATCATGTTCCGATTCTTATACCTACCTCCAACTTACAGACATAGGCCACAATGACGAAAAGAGAGGAGTTTATTCTCCTTATTGGGTTCTTGATTCTACAGCAAAATGCAAACAGAATTAGTTGAGTCTTGTGTATAGATACAATATATGATTACATGTATTTATATTTAAATGAAAAATTAAGAGTAAGGTGGATGAGGGAAATATTACGGAAATATGAAAGTAAATTAACACAATCAGCAAGGTTATCACTTTGCCTTTTTGTGTTCCCCTTTTAGATAAAGGCCACCTGATAGTTCTGGCTTCCAGTCTGTTCATCTTTAACAGTTATCACATTTACACATGTTATGAACTTCCCATTTTTGAATGCTCTGGTTTTAATTATGTTCATATATTTTACATTGAAATACTTTGCTTGCACATTTCTGTGTGTGTGTGTGTCTGTGTGTGTGCCCGTGCCCCTCTATAATCCAGTCAGTGGAAGTCGAAGTAATACCATTTCCAAGTTTCAAGATACTTCCCCCCAATACTTAAATATTTGAAATGTCTGGTTTCATGTTCTTGTCCTTAAATTAATTACTGCCCATGCTCTGTATTTTTTATGTCTGTTGTAACAATATTTTTACACACTTTTTTTTCTCAGTTAACTGCTGTTTTAACTTAATTTTGAATGGCATTTTCTACCTCTGTCTAATTAAATTGCTAAGTGACACAAATGGAAGAAACTATGGTCCTTGTACTCCAGACTTGTCTTTTTTTCCCTTTTGGACTCAATACATGAGTGTATTTGAAACTGGATTGTAAATGTTTCAGAGCAGGACCTGTCGTTCCTAAGTTCTGTGAGGTGTTTTGAGCGCTTGACAAATAAGTTTTGTACCACCTTTCATCAAAGGGGTTGAGAGAGTTTACAGACATCATTTTATTAGGTGAATCTCCTGCCTTATGTAATAAGGAATAGGGTATAGAGGTAATTTCAGGCATTATTGAGTTGGTGGAATAATGAGGCTTGGTTGTGTTATTGTGAAGAGCAACACTATGGAACAGTTTAGGATGGTGTGAAGTTATGGCATGGTTTTAAGTAGGCAGAATATAATGATCTTTGTTAGAATTTGGATAGAATACCGAAGTTAGAATGTGACAAGTGGATTGGGATATTTAATTACTATAACCTTAGCTTTATATCCAACCAGAAACTACAGATGTGCTGGTATCATAATTCTGACCCATGATACATGTCCCCTTAAAGAATATATACTGTCAATAGATATGGTCCCTGCCCCAAAGAGATTGCGACATAGTGCTGCAAATAATAGGTATCAAAATTGGGACTGGGTGCGTGAAAGTTGCAAAATTAAAGTCATACAGCAACATGGAGACAGATTGCATTAGCCTTACCCACACTGAGCACTCTCTTACTCCAGGTGAAATCCCATTGAAGTCAATGGGCTGCTCATAGAATGAGGCATTACCAAAATTGAATAAATGTTCAACAGTCTGGCCCTCAGTTATTTCCAATGTGTGTTCCACAATACTGATAATCCATGGGACTTTTAGTGAACCAGTGAAAGAATTTCTCATTTGTGTGACTATATCTGCACTGTGTGAATCTCTTTTAAGCTGTTAACTGCCTCCCTTAAGAGGATGGATAGAAATAAGATTGCTGTATGTACCTCCTAGGGGCTTGTATCTTCATCCCTAGTAAGCATCCCAAAAAATAGGCATGCAGTCTTTAGGATTGTATAGCTGGGCATTATAATGCAAAACAAGATAGCGGATGCTTTAAAAGTTTGTGGGGCACTAGTTAGCCTCCTTGCTAAATGTTTATTCATTGTTTATTCAGTCACAGCAAATAAATGAAGTGACCCAAGAACAAAAGAAATGACATAAGATGGATAAAACCAGCTAACATTAGTAATAGCCTAAAGGTATGTACATTGCTTAGGGCAATAGGCAACTGACAAATGATGTGATGACGGACAACGGATTAATTTCCATTCTCAATCTCAATTCTGTTTGCTACACAAGGTCAAAACTCAGCCGAAAAACCAACCCCACTCTGTCCGGCATTTGCTTGTTGAAGTCTGTGTGAAGACTCTGTAATCCGTATAAAACTCCTTAGTTCACAAACCCTCCGGTGGTGGTAAAGTTTATTTACTCTGGTCCCAAATTAGTAATGTCAGTAATATCATGTTCAATGGTAGATGAATTATTGTTGCTGTCCATCTGTACTTGGAAGTTTTGTGCCTTTGCATTCCCTGAATAACCAATTATTAAGGTTCCAAACCTGAAAGATGTTTCATGACATGAATAGGAATTAAGAACACTTGGCATTTCATAGGAAATGCTTATTCTGTTATCAGGATTTGGTCTGACCACAAGTGCTGGCACAGAAGAGGAAAGCAACAGAGCTAATCTTCGCTAAAAAGTTGTGAATACAATTAAACTGAAGACACAGCTTATACTGGCATCAAGAGCTCTTTTGCCAGTATAGTGAAACAGCATTCTGAATTACCTATACTTTATCAGCAAAAGGTCTGGTTTGCCCGTATATCATCCCCACACAAGGGGTTTTGCTGGCAGAAATATGTCAGTGAGAGGTGTGGATTTTTTCACATCCCTGCCCAAATTAGCTATGCCAAGAAAACTTTGTAGTATAGAATGAGCAGTAAGTATTAAAACTGTGGCAACTTTTTGGGCATAGTTCGACATAGGAGGTGTTTGGAACTCATGTCAGCAGTGTAATTAAAAATCAGTGAGGTTTAACAGAAAGTAATTCCATTATGGAATTGTTTGACAATAGAAGCATTCCAGAACATCTTGTTTAGTAATTAGAGCGGTGATTCCCAAACTTCTTGGTTTGAGGACCACAAAAATACTTTTTAGAACCCTGAGGGGCCACCAGTCCATTTAATTAAATTTACATTAAAATTAAATTAAATTAAAATTAAATGTTAATTAAAATCAATTAATTTTTTAAATTAAATAGACTAGTGGCCTTCTGGGTTGTAAAAATCATATTTCTGGCCCTCGAGCCAAAAAGATTTTTTAAAAATGGGCTGGATATCCATGAAAAGGGCTAGTTTGTGGGCAGGCATGTGGGCCCCAGCAACAGCGCAGCCCACGCTGGCCCCCTTTTCCCCCAGTCACACCGCACTGCCCGCAGCCACCCCCAGCAACCTGCACGCCCCACTGCGCAGGCCTGAGGCCCCGCCTACAGCCCCTGGAGCAGGTAGATAGCTGAGTATGAGCCATTTTAAAAAGCCCTGCAGGCCAGGGATTGGGAATTAGAGGGTTCCCCATAAAGAAAAGCAGAGGTACTCCAGTAATGCAAAGCTCCTCTAGATTGCATCTTCATACAGCTGACGCAAGATATGGTGACTGTCAGCAGACAGAGCCTCATTCTCATTTTGAAATCTGTCGGCTCCCTCCATTAATAACATTGTTATTGTTCTCACCATCCACAGCAGCTGCATTACCATTTTTGTTGTAGACTTGCCTACCCCAGCTATTGCAGTTGTACTACTAATCTCCAACAGTACTGTTTCATTATAGTGCTGGGAAGCTATGACAGTGATGAGACCTGCCACAAGTGGCCTTTGAACCTGATTGCCTAATTTAAGTACTTGGTAAAAGAAAATTCTACACCTGCTCCCTCTTTTGTGCCTGCCTTTTCCTTTACTAAGCCTGTCCTTTGAGATCCCTCGATTCTGCTGATATTGCCTCTTCTGTATCAGCTTCTGAACCTTTTGTAGATTCCCTGCTTCCATCACCACTTACCACTCAGTGAGTGACTTTTGTTTCTGCTGAAAGCCTTTCTGCATTTGCTGTTGCTTTTGTTGCCTTTTCTGCATCTTCTTCACTCTGCTGCTGTTCACCCTTTTCATCTTTCCCACTTCAGCCGATTTACCTCTTCTATGGTATTTGTGGCTCCTCACAACTCAGCAGAGAGAGTTCTGAGGTGGTGCATTTTAGGTGGGTGAATTTTCTTTGGCCAATGAATTTTACAGATTCCTTTACCTGAATGTATAGGTCTTAGGATGTGGCAAGGTGTCTGTGCACTCAAAGTGGTGCACACATAGAAAGACAGCTTCTCTGTAAATCAGGCCAAAAGTGTATAAAACTGGACTATTCTTTCCCAAATGTGTTATTCTTGCTAGCACCAGCTGTCTCCCGCCCTGATTCGCAGCCTTTCTGCCTGTGAGATGATAAGATGGTGCAAGGCCAATTTTAAATGTGAACTATGTTCACCTTCTCCTGTCAAACAGTTTTATATATGGAGCACTGTAGTATATGTGACAGAACTTCACAAATCCCTGCCTGTGTGAGTTTACAGTTTAATCCAGAGACATATAACAATTGAAAATCAAGAGGGCAACTGATGTCTGTCTTAAGAAGGGATTTGAATGAACAAGCTTGTGCTAGTTGCATGAAATGCAGATGGCAACATCAAGATTATAGGGACAGCATGAGAGAAAACAATAGTGAGAGTGTGAGGTCAGGGATCAGGTAAAAGCTACAGCTGCTAGTGAAAGCCAGCTGTAAAGGAACAAACAGCTTCAGGCTTTGGATAAAAGTCTTGTGAACCAGTGAAAATGCTGTTTTGCTGCTTTGGCCTTACATGCATCAGGTCTCACAGTTGAATATATGGATCTTGGTTTGTGCAAGCCGTCTTTGTGACAGACTATCATGTTGTTACTTGTACAGGGCCAAGCACAATGGGGCTTGGTCTATGGTTGGAGCTCTGGGGTGCTGTTGCAGTGCTACTAATAATAGTGGTGGTGCAGAGTTACTCAGAAACTAGACCTTTTGAAGTACTGAGATGGAAAGACCCCTCAGGGAAGAGACATGGCCTGTGTAATTGTCCATAAAGAGCAATTAATTATGTTTCACTTTAAGATTTACTGACTGTAGATTGAGGTTTAATTTCATAGAATAGTAGGACTGGAAGAGATTTCAAGAGGTCATCTAGTCCAATCCCCTGCACTCAAGGCAGGACTATGTAATAACTAGACCATTCCTGGCAGATGTTTATCTCACCTTCCAGTGACAGAGTGTCTTGAACTTTCATTGATAGTTTCCATACACTCCCTAAGCGGTTTGTTACAGTGCTTAACTACCCTGGCAGTTAGGAGTTTTTCCCTAATATCCAGCCTAAACTTCCATTACTGCAATTTAAGCCCACTGTTTCTTGTTGAATCCTCATAGGTTAATGAGAGTGATTTTATCACCCTCTTCCTTTTAACAACCTTTTATATACCTTCACTCTTCTCTTCAGACTAAATAAACTCAGTTGTCATTTTTATTGTTCCTCTGGGCTTTCTCCAGTTTGTCTACATCCTTCCTGAAACGTGGCACCCTGTGACAGGCTGCTCCCTGGATCCAGTCCACTGCAACCTCCTGATCCCCCACTCCTGAACCCCGCTTTGCTAGGTGACTACTTACTCCTGAGTCAGTCCACACCAGCCTCCTGTATGTAATCGGTCCCAGGCAATGGGTGTGCACCCACTAGGCACCGATGGGGCAATCCCCAACTGAGTACTCTCAGTCCCCAGACACCACACCAGCAGTTCCCATCCTACAGAGATTGGAACACACCCCCAATCTCCATAGACATATGTTTGTCCATTTAACACTGAAATGGATTGGGCTAGCCTTTCTGATCCATGCCCCCTAAAGTTCACACAGCTTTAGGTAAAACAAACACTAGTTTATTGATCGGGGTGTGATTTTAAGTGAGTATATAGCAAATATACTATAAATGCACAATCATTTAATAGCAAATCTACTGTAAATGCACAATCATTTAATAAAGCAGTCAAGAGTTGCCACAATCAAAAATAAAGGATATAAACCACATACTAACTTAATGACACTATCTAGGATCACACTGTTCTTACTCATGAGACTGGTTGTTTGGTGGAGTTTAGCAACCCTCGGCCTGCCTGGCCGTATGGGTAGGCTGAGTATTTTGCAGTTGCTTCTAACATGGAACACTTGTTCCTTTTGCACACAGCAATTGCTCTGTGCAATACACCTCTAGCAGCTCTTTTCCACTCCACTCTGTTTCCTTTTCCCAACTCCCTTTCACCAGCCCCTGCTCCTTGATAAGGAGGCTTTTAAGTAGTACAGCATCTTACTTGATTGGCATCAGGTGACCTAATTAACCTGGAATAACCCTGGCTATATTACCCAGGGAACAAGGATTTACTGACACTGTGGCTAATATATATGCCTTCTCTTATTTTCCTATAGCTATCAGGACTGACACTGTCACACCTGTCATAAAAAGCTATTATGTTGACTTGACATGATCTGTTCTTAACAAATCCATGCTGAGTGTTATCATTTTATTAGCTCTATGATATGTAGATTTTTAAATCTATGCAAATGTATTAAATGCATGTATGCCATCAGTAGCAGAACAGGACACTGAGTGGTTGGTGTCAGGGACTAGGAAAATGCCCTTGCAAATCCACTTGTTTTTAAGTAACCATATCCATTATAATGATGTATATAATCACATACCTGCGGAAAGGCACCTGTTAGCAACTCAGTTAGATAGGATAAGTGTCCCATTAAACAGAGCTTTAAGAAGGGAACATGAGTGTTTGGTGAGGAAGAGCTTGGTGATGTGGTCTAGAGCCGTGGTTCTCAACCACTGTGTCATGACACAACCTTGAGTGTGTCATGAGCTAAGCCTGCCCCGCCCCTGCTGAGCTGCCACAGTAGGGAAACATGGGCTGTGACACATGCAGCCTACCTTTGTTAACCCAGCAGGCTGCTCTGATCACCCGTGCACTGGGAGCTGGCGCCAAGCAGGGGTGCGGCATTTTTAAATCTCCTGCCCTGCTGTGTTCCTGGGCCTGACCAGGGAGCGGGTTCCTGTGGCTGTGGGGGTACCCCAGGTGAGGGTGGGTGCTGGTGGGTGGAAGGATTGTGAGAGAGGGCCAGGGGAAACTGTTGGAAGGGCAGCCAGGTAGCTGGGGGGAAGAGATGGCGGGGTCGGGCCGGGGGAAGGGAGGAGATGGGGGGGTCAGGCCAGGGAATGGAGATATGGGCTGCAGGGCTAGGATGTGGGGCTGCTGGGGGAAGGTGGGACTAAGACATGTGGGTGAGGTTGGTGTGTTGCACACAGCTGGGAGCCTGCCAGCTGTATCAGGACCTGAAAAGGTTGAGAACCCCTGGTCTAGAGTGATTGCTGTATAAGAGAAATGCAGCTGTTATCAAGGTTGCATTATGTAGTATGAACCTCAGCCAACACCTTCCAATGCAACATGCGACTACTGATGTTATGTAGGCTTTCATACAATTCATCTCAACGTTTTGATGTATCTTTATAAATTTACATATTGTGATATTTTTCCCCATTCACTCCCCACTTGCAAAAAGTATAGTATATGGGCAGATCTTTCATTGGGCAGATGTGGAATGACCGGGGTGAGAAGAACTATACTGGAAATATTTGCATTTGCTCCACTGCAACAGTCTTCCTTCTTTCATGTCTGATGTTCAGGCTTGCTTAGTCACTGCTTTCAAACATCAGGGAAATCAATATGCCTCTCCCATATTGTTAGAGGCATTAAGATTCATTGACTAGCAATAGTTACAAATCCAAAGCTACAGATAAAAGTAAAAACCAATTTTTCACTTCAGTAGAATTAAAGATGCTTTCTGCTTTTGCTCCCCTCCTTTCTGAACCAACCCCCTGCTCTCATTCACTCACACAGTCAACAGGGTGAGAAATTCATGATGTTTATCCCTGCTTCTCTGAGAAAGGTTTATGGTAGAAATAATTTGTGCTGAGATCTATTATGTTTCATTTCACTCAGATATTTTTTAAAAAGCACAACATCTTCTATGCCAAATGTCATGAAAAGGCCTATGGGACCACTTGTTCACAGGGCAGAAATAGATTCAGGAAGACAGATGGCCTGTCGGACCAAAGCAAGACCTATAAGCCCCATAGGAGCAGTCAGGATTGACGAGGCTGGACCTCCAGGGCTATTTTGACACCATTCTGAAAGGGTGTTTTTTAAATAATTTGTTATGTACTTGGCTCTTTGGTTTGCTTCACAATGCATTATACTAGCTAGGATAAAAACTTGATGAGCACTGATTTCTGCTTTGAGGCAGAGTCTCATTATCATCCAGGCTCAGGAGGCAATAGGTCAGGATGCAGTAGATGTATTATGAAGGGTTCTGTTAAGAATTTTTCAGCATAGAAGAACCATTGTTATGTTTGATGTGGTTTAAAGGATTTTTTTTACCTTTCTTTCTCCATAAATAGGCAGGTGTTGGGCATGGCCCAGAAAAGTCTAGTTCTATTGTGTAATTTGGCCATTTTATGCTATGAGAAGACAAGGTAGAGCCTGGAAGCGCAAATATTTGAAATGATACAAATCGATTCCTGTGTTCTATGCAAAAACAAGGAGAGGCTGGTGGCACCTTAAAGACTAACAAATTTCTTCGGGCATAAGCTTTTGTGGGTCTGACCCACTTTGTCAGATGTATGAAGTGAAAACTACAGTTGAGAGGTATATATACACACGCCAGAAGGTATATATATACCTCTCAACTGTAGTTTCCACTTCATGCATCTGACGAAGTGGGTCGGACCCACAAAAGCTTATGCCTGAAGAAATTTTTTAGTCTTTAAGGTGCCACAGGCCTCTCGTTGCTTTTGCTGTACATAGAGTAACACGGCTCTGGAACTATATTTCATGCATTACTTATAACACAGGAGGGTAATTCCTGCCACGGAAACAAGGTTCTTTAGTTGCCCGATCATCCGATCACAGCTTTATTTGGAACAGATTATTATTACCTTACCAAATCTGGTTGAGGAGGAGTCTGGACTTCCTGTTCTCCCTGAGTCGCATAGCAGCCCGCCCAGTGGTAGTTCTGTGGAGTGCTCCAGAATTGCCTAGAATACGGAAACATCTGCAGTCTCAAGGCAATTTTAACAGAGAAAAGACATTAGAATTCATGGAGTAATAGCATTTTTATGTTCAAGTTCCTTTCTGATTTTTTTGCTTCCTTTTTTACATTTGCAAGACCATGAACATCACATTTTACATTAATTAGGTCTACTTATGTAGTGATTTGATAACCACTTGCTTTTTAGATGTCCTGCTCTGATTTTTTTTTTCTTGCTTTGATTTATGGCAGTGCATGCTGTTCTGCACCTAGACTAGATGTCTTAATGAGGCATTTTCATATATCCACGTTTTAAGTCCAGCACTTGGCTATTGTTAGTGTCTACACGTAGTGAACTCCTCAGCTCTTAAGTATTGTGGGTAGCATTTATGTGCTATTTTTTTTTCTGCCTCACTATTGATATCACTTAAACATTTCAGCAACAACAAAGGGGTTTTGTAGGGGGAAGGGGTTATTTTTACCATACTTTTTTTTTGGTACATGAGATGAGGAAAAGAATCAGACCGATAAGGATCTGATTTGAAAAAAAAATGCAAAAATATGCTGATCACGCTACATTAGGGCAATTATAAGAGAAATTAAATAAGTTTTCATTTCAGTGACAATCACATATGTAGTATTATGTTTGATAATACTGACATTACAGGACTTTTCTGCACGAAAAAGTTACTTTTTCAATAATTTCTGTAAAGAATCATGAATATCTCTGCAGTACCAGGAAAGATTTTCTTCTTCTTATGTGTACATCTCCAAAAGTGCACTAGGAACTTAGGAGCCTTAATTTTTCTCTAAAAAGTTCATAGGTTAAAATTAGACTCTGCAGAAGCGACAGCAAATGGAGACTGTGGGGCTGGTGAGGTAATGGTGAGGGTTATGACTGAGGTTCTCTCCTTGTGTTGTACACACTTCTTAATGGATTAATGATTTTGGAAGGTTGGCAGAGCAGCTGGATGACATGATCATGGAACAGGAGAAAAAGGCAATTGTGGGTTCATGGGGGAAAGTTGATCAGTGGGAATGTCTACTTCTCTTGTTCTTAAAAGAAATATTCATTCTGACTGAAAAGCAATTCAACTGTCCCATTTCTGTCGGAGTCCCTTTGTCTCAGTTAGGCATATAATTATTACAGAGCCTGCCATGCTTAACTCAGTCCTGGTAGTTAAGAACAGAATCCTATTACCTTTTGTGAAGAGAAGTGAGACCAAGTTAAAGCTTTAGAGATCCTGTAGTTTTAGGCAATGAATTATACCACTCTTTAATGATGGAATAAAGCATTATGCTGCACATTTTACGTATTTGATTCTCTTAGAGTTTCCAGCACTATCAATGATCTTTTAATAGAGTCACAGCCGAATTGCATACCTACACATGGCTTGGGAAACTGATTCCCGTTTCTCAGAGTACTGATTATGCAGATAGCATGGTACTAGAGTAATGGATGAAATTTAAGATACACACATTATGTGGACATGGGTATGTTAGATACTAAAAAAAAACTTTCCATCCTTTTATTATAATTGATGTTAAAATAATTCTAATCTTACTTCTTAATGGACAGTTGTTTGCCTATTAAAACCCCATGTGGCAGCTGGAACTAAAAACTGTGTCTGTCTCTAATATTACATACTGTTCAGTGCAAATGTGACTGGACACAACATCTCTTGTGTTTTTACCTTAAGATCTCTTAAATTTCATGAAAGATGTAAAGAAAAAAGTCCATAGTTCCTTAATATCAATTAGCCAGTGACATTAGCCATGGAATACTTACTGGGAGATAATCAGGACCCATTTTATAAAGCTGGAAAAAATTACTGAGGAAAAATGCAATTCATAGTCTGAGAACAAACAAATGAACAGAAAAGGCTACTGTAGGTTTTAAAGAAAATACATCACCAGATGTTGCATAGCTCAGTGGTTCAGGGTCTAACACATGGTAATTACATAAGGTGAATTATGCTTTTCACCCTTTGGATACTGCTAATGAAGACACCTGTACTAAGGCCTGAAATGCACTGTAGGATCAATTTTGAAGTCTGTCTGGCGCTGTTTACTTTAGCTATCTCATTACCTTGTGCCACAGGGATTGGAAGATAGCAAATGACAGTTCTTTATCCAGACATATATAAGCACAAGTATAATTTGAGCCTCTTCTCTCGGACCTGATTTTGTAATTTCTTACTGCCTTTTCCCACCCCAAAATGTAAGATTGTACGTACTTATGATTCCCATTGCCACAGTGTCTGATCATCTCACAATCCGTTTACTTTTTTTATCCTCACAACACTGTGGTGATATAGGACAGTACAGTTATCCCCATTTACAGATGGGAAACTGAGGTACGGGGAGACTAGAGCATGGATTCACAAAATGAGTTTGGCACCTGAGTACCTGTTTTAGGCCCTTAAGTCCCCATTTTAGGACAGTTGTGATGCACAGAACTCCACTAAGTCCTGATGGTGCCTAAACTGTGAAAGTTCCCTAGACCCTTACATGTCTGTCCCCTGGGCATGCACACTGCTGCCTCCCTGCAGGCATCTGGGCACCTATCCCATCTAAGTCCCAAAGTGATTCACAAACCCCGGAAAGATAGGCCGTTGGTTGCCTAAGTTGTGTTCATAGCCTGATTTTGGAGGTGCCCTCTGAGCATGCCTACTGATTAGGCCCCCCCAGGTGAGGCTCCATAAAACACGGGGCGTGGAGAGGAGCTCCCTTAAAATTTTTATCCCAGTGTTTAGTGGATTGTGGGCTGCTCAGGCACTGGCAGTGGGAATCATATACGTTATGGTATGGGTAATTAGGATACGTGGGAGACTCCCCATTCATGTCACCTCTGCACCTAAGGGGAAGAAGGGATCAGAACAGGGATCTGCCACTGCTGAGGTGAGTGCTTAACTTATTGGGCTCTGGGATATTCCAGTGTGGGAATCCCTCAATCTCTCCTGTTGCAGCTGATGCAGTATGGGTAGTTATTGGAGCAGGGGAACTGGATCTTGGAGCTCCCATATTTTAGATGACTGTGCTGGTCCCCAAGCCTTGGAGTCAGTCCCAAATTCATGCTTCTCTTGCTCTCTCTTTCTCTAGCCACAGTAACAAGTGTTTCTCCAGAGTGTGACGCCTTAAGTGGAAGAATCTGAGGGAGCCCGTATCTTAATATCCCATAGTTCAATGGTTAGGGCAGTCACCAGAGAGTGGCATGTTCCTATTCAAATCCTTTCTTCCCCTTGGATGGAGTGGGGACTTGATCCTAAGTGAGCACCCCAAGCACTGGACTAAAAATGATAAGGAGGCTCCCTCTTCTCCTCCACTTTTGTTCTTGCAAAAATGTTTTTGGTGACTAACTCCAAGGGAGGGTTCACAGCTGAGAATCACAAGTAAAGCTAGGCGCCTCCCCACAACCTACTTTTAGGGGCCTATCTTTGTGAGAAGGGATGGGGCTGAGCATACACCCTTCTGGCTGCATATCCTGTTGGCTGGCAAAGGTGGCTCCTTTTCTAAACTGTGATTTACAAAAGCCAGTACGATAAAGTACTGTCTTTCTTCTCTCGTTGTCTAACTCGAGCTTTGTGAATTTCAGTGATTTTCTAGGCATCTGAAAGTGCTCACTGTTTCAACACCTAACTCCTTTTGTGCCTCCATGCCTAAGGTCAAACTGAAAGCAATACTTACACACCAATAGAGGTTGTGCAAAATTTAACGGATGTTTGTAAGGGGATTTGAAAACCTCAGATGAAAGGTATTATGTGTTGTAGAAATGCAAAGTTTTATTGATAGACAATGCAAATGCTACAGGTTCAGAATAGTTCAATGAACAACTGTCACATCAGATGATTAAATCAACATTCACAATTTAGTATAATGGAAATAATGTCATTTGTTATAGAACATTATCACAGAATTAACGTCTCCTGCTTTTAAAATAAATGGCTTATCCATGCTTTGGCATTTATTAAGCAGCGGGAGTCCATTGTCCTGTGACAATGGACTATTTCAGTGTCATTAGCTCTTAAGTAACACAGTACTATTCAAAGAAATTATTGAGGGCTAGATTGTTCTCTTCTGTGCAAAAACTCCCACAAAAACGTGAAACTAGGAAAACCTAAGTTGGTCCATAAGATTGGTGTTTCTAGATCTTCCTCTCCTTGAAAAGAGTGAAGGCAGGCACTGAAAAGTTCTTGTAGGCTGGAAATCTTTCAGAAGCTATGGCTCCAACCCCTTGGATCCCTACTGAGATGAGTAGAGTGGAAGTCACTCCATGTTCTCTTTTGACAACCTTCCTTCTCCACCGCCCACCTTCATGGCTTCTTATTGTTATACACAATGTTAGGTTATTTTGTATCTGTCCATGTCTTGTTCATTCCTTTCCCCTAACAGGTCTGCTTTTTCAGCATTGTAACTAGTGTTCCTCGTCTGGAATATGAAGGTTTACGGCAATCTTACAGTGTATGATAAGAGACCATCAATATTTTTTTATGTGAACAGTGAATAGCAACATGAGTGGACAGCAATGTAGGTGATTTTCCCACTGGACAGTGAAACCAGCTTGCTCATTCATACCTGTCATTTGCTGGGGTGGCTTCCTCTTCGTTGAATTTAAAATACAGTTTCCAGTCCTCATTTGCATAGTTAATTTGCTTGCTCAAAAGGAAATCTTTTGCTCTTACTCAAAAACAGATGCCCATCCATGTATCTGTATATAGATTTGTATTCCAAGTGCCCTTTTTGTTGAATCCCATGCTTCTCTTGCTGTGTACAGCGTCTGTGTGGGTAAAATCATAGTTTCCATATGCCTGTTAAATTACTTCATAATAAAGAGGTGCATCTGAAAATGATGAAATAACAAAGGAAAAAAATAGGATACCATTATATTACATGAGATCGGAGAATTATGAGTGTTGAGATTTGTTGTATCCTAGAGTTATTCAGCAATTCTAGTTGCATTGAAGATGGACAAAAGAGGCGTGCATGGGATGTTAAAGACCAAAAAAAAAAAAAAAGCTAGTTCTTAGTGCATACTCCTTTCCCACTCTTGTAGCCCACGCGCTGACATATCACACGACTTAGATTCAGAAAAAGGTGTTTTTCTTTTGATGATTATGATGGTTAGAAAATAGTTTATTACAGTATAGCTCTACACACACAAATTAACCTCCCACTTCATTTAAATGACATGAGAATTACTCATCTTTATTCAGTGGTCTAGAACTTGAGAAAGGGCAGGTTCAGCAGAAGAGCGGTGCTTCTGTATCTGAAAGCCAAACTTCATGATAATTTCCCTTGGCTTCCCTTTTCTCATCTTTCCACCAAGCAATATAGAAATGGTAGATGAATGCTAGTTCAAAGGGTTTGAATCACCCATCTTGTCATCCTCATTGGGGAAAAATATGAGAGAGAGAACTTGACAGTCTCATCCGTTTGTGAGCACTTGTGTTTGCACCTGGAAGTCTACACAAGCTAGTGAATATTCTCAGGGAATGTGTGTTTTCTCCTAATCCCATTTCTTTCTTCTCCAAGGCTTGCATATGTAGATGCTTGTTCTTTCACATCCTAGCATTCAACTTAGTAGTACTATATGCTCTGTGCAGATAGAGGGATTGTAGGGTAATGCTGCAGATTGCTTCGTCTTAATTGCTTGGCTAACCAAAGGGAGACTAGAGGCAAAATAGTTTCAAAAGAGTCAAGTTAACCCTGAAATTACATGGCATCTTGTATGTCTTTTGATATTTTTTAGTTTAGTATACAGATTTTAACACAGCCTGGTATATTTCAGGGTTGGATTCTGCATTTCTGGGATAGTTCAGCTGTGCATTATTTCACAGATGAAGAAAAGCTAACATAAGCCGTGTTCATAGAAACAGTTTTATAAAAAGAGGAAATCAGATGTGAAATGTGAACAGCTGATTAAAATTCCTGGGGAAATAATCACATCAGAACATTGCTGATTGGGGTAAAATGTAAAAAATCCTTGACCACAAACTTGACTTATTTTCTGGTTTCCCTAGATATCTAAACATCACTTATAATTACTTTGTTATTAAAAAATTACAGCAATAGCCCCGTGATTTGGGCACCCAGTTGGATGTAGGAGACTCAAGTAAAAAATCCCACTCTTATTTGGAGCAGGGATTTGAACCTGCGTGTTCCATATCATGAGTGGCCATGCTTTGGGGGAAGCGTCTCCAAAAATAATTCTCTCCCTCTCTGTCTTTTATGTCCTGAGCCCACCTACTGGATCAGACCCTTCTGGTAGACAGGTGGAATATGGCTAGTTTTAGAATCCCACTGGATCTTAGATGCAAGTTAATGTTCTAAACAGTTTGTTAATGATGGGGACAGCATCCACAGTTAGGCCAGGCCTGCTAGAAGAAACCTAGGCACCATGGGGACTTTAAGCCCTTAGAAGGTTAGGGGGCAGCTGGGCAGTGGTTTTATGAATGTTGCCTAACTGTAGGGCTTAGGTGTCTAAAGCAGTTAGGTGCCTTTGTGAATCTAGCCCATGGTGCCTCCACAGTACCATGTTCTTTTCACTGACACAACTAATTGACAGCAACAGGAAAAGGATTGGAGAAGGAGGGTTTCTGGAATCTCAAATGGATAATAAAAGAACAAGCATTATGGGTGTATTTCCCAATTACAAGACAGAGCGGACACCCAAGCTGATAGCTGAGCTTAGTCCGGAAATTGGTTTCAGACAAGACACAGGAAATCACAAGTGACGGTTTCTGCAGTGGAGAGCTAGCAGCCTGAGCTCACATTAAGCTACACAGAACCTAACATTTAAAATGATCCATCTTCTTGAATCCTCTTAATGGCTCACAAACAAAATATAAACAGACAAAATCCAATACACAATACAATAATAGTAACAGCAATACCTAAGGGGTAGCCGTGTTAGTCTATTGTAGAAAGACAACAGAGTCCTGTGGCACTTTTAAAGACTAACAGATTTATTTATCGCATGAGCTTTCGTGGGAGAAAATCCCACTT
>ML685876.1:4475538-4486345 GCA_007922175.1 Pelusios castaneus
GGGGAAGAGGGTGGGCCTAGGTCTCATCCACCTCCTGCTCGCCACTAGTAGGCGGAAAGGCTGTGACTGAGTGACGACCAGAGGGCTGAAGTCCTGCTGAGGACTGTGGGAGAGATGGAGCACTGATCACTAGGCTGGGCTGTCACTTGAGCCAATTCCCCAGTACCAGCACTAGGAGGTGGCCATCAGGTGGGTTACGTGCTGCAATACCTTTACAGTGCTCCAAAATGAGGGGAAATTTGCATCTGAATAATTTTGTATCTTAAGAAAATTGAGTTTTGGGTGCTTTATAAAAAGATTTTCTTAAGATACAAAATTATTCGGATGAAGTATGCTCAGACTTGGATCAGAGTGATTACCAAGTGAGAGTGAGTGTCATTTTTCTTTTTTTTTTAAACACACTTAGGCCCTGATCCTCTAAATATTAATAAACATGTGCACCTACAAACACAGTGTAAAGGTTTATTCATAGACTCAATTTTCCACCTGGCTTTTTGACTTGGACTTCAATAGGTGCAGGCCCAAGCCCTATATGTCGAAAGCTATTTGTGTGTTAAATGTGACATGAGCGAGGATCCATGTGAGTGCAAGGATACATCACATTGCTGAGTTCGGACCTTAATTCCCATCCAGTTATTTTGTCTGAGAATTTATCTTTAGTTTAGCTTCAAAATCCTTCTTGGGGCAGATTCTGAAAAATACTTAGGCATGTACTTAAATTTGAGCTTATGCTTAATTTCCACTGACTTCAGAGGGACTGAGGCACATATTTAACATTAAGTATATGCTTATTGTGCATACTCTCTCTCTCCACACCAACATTGCTATTATTCATTTAGAGTTAGTTTTTTACTATTTTATGTAAAGAATCCTCTCAAATTCAGTGAGCTTCTCCAGTTATGCATTTCCCTCACCTGCTGTCTAGAATGAACAGATATCAAGACTGATATTGCAGTGAGTCTAAATAAGTGTGTGAGAGCATGTGGTCTTGCTGCAATTTGTTAATTATAAAGTGCTAGAGAAAAGTATATTTATGCCTTAGGTCATTTGCGATCTCATCTTGATGTGTGAACGTTGTGGAAGATTAGGAGATATTATAAGAGGAGTACTCGGTAATGCTTGATGATGTTAATAACATGATGTCTAATGCAAAAAATTATGCAATGAATTTTTTGTGTGCGTCTCTCAAAATGTCCAATAGAACCAAAAAAAAAAAAAAAGTTACATCTTACTTTCAGGTAGTACCTTTAATCACAATCTGGATAGCTACACTGCCGGCTACCAGATTGTGGGTTCTGAGAGGTCAATGCTGAGACATACCTACGGTGTGTTTTACAGGAAACCAGGCTTCAGCATAGGCAAGGAAATGTGATTTTAAACAAAAGCGTGTGCATGTATATCGTAAGTGATGAATACCTCCATCTCCCATTGAGTCTAGGAAATCAGGCCCATGATTTGCAATAAGACTATTTCTAACTATTCTTCATAAAAATAAACTTAGAGAAAATAATTAAAATCAATTAACTTTAAAGCTGGGACATGGGACGCTAGGACTTGGGTGTTAATAGCGTCATCATATAATATTAAGAACAGTGCTTATTACAGTGGGAAAATTCAATTTCTTTCCTTTTGGCTAATTTGATACCATACATTAATGGCTCGTATTATAATTGTATTAGCAAAATCTTAAGGAAGTGTCCCTCAAGCCCTTTCTCGTGTGTATTGATATAAACATTGATGGGAAATGAGTAAGGATTTGTACAATCAGGGCCAGAAATTCCAATTAAAAATTGTTTTATCTTGCGTATTTTGCAAATGTTCTGTATTTAATTGCATGGATTACAATGTGTGTTGTTAAATACCAAGGAGCAAATCCTGTTGCAAATCATGGGAAGAAATGCCCTTAAATATTGACCTCACATACTGATACCTGCAGAAACATATCCTCTTCTGCTTTAAATAGGAGGTAGAGTGATACCACATTAATTGTGAAATCACAAATTGTCACCACGTCCACTGTTGCTAGAAGTATGTAAAATGTTTAGATATTTTGCGGAAGTGAAAACGTGTATAAAGTACAGTCACAAATAGGAATCAGCAATCATAAAAAAGGAATGGCAGAAATGATCTGTATTGCTCAAAGTTATTATTGTAAGGAAGAACTGTAGCATTAGTTAGGAGGAACAGACCTTAAATCTATATTGGAATTATATTCCAGGTTTCAAACCAATTCAGTTTGTAGTTTTGTAAGAGACACTGGAACTACTACTCTGGATTCGTGACTAAAATGATTGTTTTGTTGGAAAACATTGCACAATAATGCTGGTTAGGAAGTGTAACAGTGAGGTACAGATTTACATAGTTTCAAGAAGAGAGTCGAGCTGAGCACTGCTGCATATTTTTGGATGATTGTATTTTTATAATATTAGGATTGTGGCATTGACCCATCAGGTGCTTAGAACCTGTCATGATACTGCAATAATGAGGGCCCCTGGACAATTAACATGTCTCGAGTGTGAGAGAAATGACTCTGTGTGTCTGTAATACTCAGCCCGTGTGAAAAATGTTGCAAGGTATCATGTGAAATATATATTTGGTTACAGTAAGTAAAGTAATATGGTTGTGCTTCACTGAAGTTGCGTAGACTTGAAATCACATAATTTTGCTGGTGTTTAAAACAGACAATATGCTATCCTTTTGCAGATATATTTTTCTGATATTTGGCAATTTGGGTGAAGGAAATACAGTTAAGAGAAGTAATTCTAAAACTTATCAACAATAGTGTCTTTCCTAGTGATCTCAAAGCTCCCTGCCAACTTCAATTAATGGAATCTCCTAGCTTCCCCTAAATAACTACTAAATTTGTAAACAAGGTATAAAATGAGGACAGAGAAGTATAATAATTCTCACAGGATGGCACATTAAATCGGTGGTGTAGCTGGGAATAGAACATGGAATTCAGAATTGCTTGTCCAATCTGCTATTCTAAATTTGCACAATTTAATCAGAGTAGCCCAGAGACAGGGTACTTGCACAGTAGCCTCCAAAGAATGGCATTGTTGTGGAGCCTCCAAACAGAGGCGGCCTTTGGCTATTGGGGGCCCTAGGCGAAGGCCCATTGTGGGGCCCCCATAGGTCTGCAGGGGCCCTCCGGCTCCAGCCCCAGGGTCCAATTCCTCCTCTTGCTGCCGATGGAGACAGACACTGCTTTTGGGGTAGGTGAAGCAGGAGATGGGGCTCCTTACAGCTCGGGGCCCTAGGCGTGCACCTGCTTTGCCTACCTCAAAAGCCGTCTCTGCCTCCAAATAATGTAGTACATATGTGATACGGACTTCCCCCAGTAGAGTGTTCAGGCTCTGTGCTTGTGGAACAGTTCAGAAGTAAAATCTTCCCCACAGGTAACCCAGAGCTGTTTTTCTGATCTGTGGTCTGGAATAGCTGCTTCATGCCAGTGGTGAGCTATATGGAAGCCACTATATCCCTATAAATTGGGAACTGAACCTCTTTCCACCCTGTGGCTTTCATTGAGTTTATTTCCTCAGCAGCTGGCTCTGTGATTCAGAGGACGTGCATAGGCCCAACAAAGATCCCTAATATTTGCTATGTGGGGCTTTAGTGATGTGACCTTTTGCTGGCTTGCTGCACATTGGATGAATTTCACCCAGTTTCAGAAAGAGGAAAACTGAGAGAGAGCATTGGTGTTTCAGCGAGAGGTGGCTTGTGACAAGTTCTATCCTTAAAGTTTCAGACTTCAAAATTGGGAGAAATTTTCCGGATAAGGAAAACTGTTAACAATGACCTTTCTGTGTCAGTTGGAAATGTCTCATGCAGTAGTCCCCTTTAATTTAAATTTTAAGTACACATTATGCAACAGGATGAGCTTATATAAGAAGGAAGTCATAGGATTCTGAATGAGAAGCACTACTAACAATGAAATGGTTCGTAATCAGAGCCATTGAGCTGATGTATAAAGTATGCTTCATGCATGAACCAACCTGCCACAAACTAGTGTATTTAAAATTGATGTGCTTTTCTCACAGATTAACCTTTTGTGTGCTCATGCAGAAATACTGTGTAAAACCTCTGGGTGTGTCTGCACTTACAAATTAAGTCGATTTACGCTTGCTTAAGTCGACTTAATTTACTCTGTGTCTACACTACACTTTCCTTAAGTCGACTTAAGCAAGCTGCTTAAGTAGACTTAAGGAAAATTAAGTTGACTTTACTAAACCTGCTTTTAAGTCGACTTTCTAAAGTTGACTTAAGCCAGTGTAGACCCGGAGTAGCCCTAAGTTGACTCTGTCGACTTAGGGCTCTCCAGGACTCCCCTACTGCCCTCCCTGCCGGGGGGGTGGCACAGGGAGAGCCTGGCATGCCTCCCCACAGGGCAGGGCAGAGCCCAGCCCACCCTGCCCCTATGCTCTGCCAGGGTCCCTGTCCCCCCTTTGCCCCATTGTACCCAGGTACAATACCAGGTACCCTAGCCCCTACAAGTCGACCTAGGAGTCCAGTGTGGACACTCTAGGTCGACTTTGTAGGGTCCCCCCAAAGTCGACTTAACTTAGCATGTCTACATTAAATTTTAACTTAAATTCACAGGTGTAGACATAGCCTCTGTGACTAACAGGATAGAAATATGTGGGCTGTTTGAGATTTTGGGTGTTCAACGCCTGCTGAAACCATACTCCTATTTCCATGATTTAAAATCTGATCATTTGAGAAAATAAACAAAAGGTCTATGGCTCATATCTTTTCCAAAAACAAAAATATTAAACAATACTGTGCAGTGTAACTGCAAAGTCAATCAAATATATCTGTGCTAGTCAGGGTGAATTAACTTTGCTCCCATTACAGTCGGGGTGGGGGGAGGGGTGTCATTGTTAGTCCAGTGTTGAGCACTACTGAATATCTCATCTGTAAGGTTTCACAGAGGATAGTGTATTTGTGGTGTTTGATGTTTGTACACAGTAGATTTTCTGTTCAGATACTATAACAATTTTCCATTGCAGGTGTGCAAAACAACATATTGTTAGCCTGTGTGTAAAATTTTGACGACATTATTTTATGGAATGCAATGAAATTTGATTGATTTTTTTGCATGTGCGTTTATGTTCATTTCAAAGACTGCTGGCCACTTTTGAGAGTTTCCTTACTTGGTTATGGATAGTTGAATTTCAAAAGGTGCACACAGGCAGTGAATATATGTTTGGATAATATCAAAAGGCTGCCTTATACCACAAAACAAGAAAAATAAGATATAAAACTAAATTCTGGACTCGCATTGTGTCTATTTGTTCCATTTTTATCATGTCAATACGGACATGCTATTAATACAATGAAGACTTCATACTGATGGTTTTGATTAATCCCATTCTGGAAAAGGCTAGTACAGACTTTACATATCTCTATTAATTCAGTTATTCTGTTTCTTTTGACTTGTAAAATGCTACAACTGACTACACATTGTTGGAATGGCTTAGCTGGGATATGCATGTCTGTGCAGTTTATATTTCATAATTAATGACCATATGGACAATTTAAACAAAAACTTTTAATTTCATCTTCACAAATATATGCCAAAGTCAGACCATGGATAGAACAGTCTCTTATCAAGCTACCCCAGAGAGGGAAGAGGGATTTGGAAGAAAGATTGGGAATGGCTCCATGATTCCTGCTCCTTCTGACCTGTGAATTAGTTGGCTTTCTGTATCCTCTCCTACTCCTAGGTCATAAACCAAGAAAAGAATCCTAAACTTGTAGCTGCAAAAAATGCATTCACGAGGCAGGAATGCGTTTGATTTTAAGAACCAAGAAAGAAAGAGAGGAAGAAAGAAACTAATTAATTGCTGAGTCCCCAGATACCACAATATCTTGGATGGAGCAAATATACTTTATGGTGCCAAAATGATAATCTGATGGAACTGAAGTTTAATATTCACCAAATACTGTATAGAGAGTAATATATGTGGAGGGCTGGAACTAGGGGTGCAGTAGCACACCCTGCCTTGAAGGGGTTTTCATCATATACGGGGTTTACAGTTTTGTTCAATGGCTTCCAGTGCCCCCACTATATATATATATATATATATATATATATATATATATAATATTATTTATTTTCTTCCAATGCCACTGAATGTGTGAGAAATGGTAATGGACTCAGCCACACATAATGAGGGAGAAGATGATACAAATCTTAGGAGTGTTTGATTTATCTTGAACAGTAACTGTTCTTGAACACAGAGAACTGCTGATTTATTTTCCTTCAATATTAAAGAATAACCCGGTTAGACTAATTTGAATCTAATTCTGAGAAAATGCCTGAGGTGAGAAAAGTGATTAATGAGCTAAAGATAGACTTTGTTTTCAACTCTGTATTCAGTAACATCTGAGGTGTTGATGCAGTTCATGATTTGGTATATCACGGTACCATTGCAGAGATGTTAACTAAATATTTAGACTGCTAAGTAGAGAGAAGAAGGAAAAAAAATGCTAATTAGATTTTCTTCATTGGTGGAAGGTGAAAGGGGTAACAGGAAACTAATAGTGCAAGTGGATTTCATAGAAGCTTCCAAATGTCAGGCTGATAGAGCAGTTACAAGAATTAAGTTCCAGTGGCTTTCAGCAAAATCACCTTTCTGAAAGTTTGATTAAAGAGCTAGTGGTTTTGGAAGAAATTATATAATATCTGGAGAAGTTCACTGGATTCAGGAATAAAAATGTTGACGGTAGATCAAAAAAAAGTCTGATATTCTTCATGTATATTTTCATATCTTTTAGGTATGGTACTTGCAGAATCAGCATCTGAATTTAGAAATAGTTATTTGAGACGGATAAAAGGAAAAAGCCAATAAAATTGATGCTACTCTTTCTGCTATTTTTTACTATAAGCATGGCCTCCTAAAGATTAAACATGCTGAAAGTCAGGTATAATGAGGAAAAGAAATGACTTTCTAGTTTTGTCCTTTTTCTGCTTTAGCCAGATCCCTTGACCTAGAGGATAGAAAGTAACGTTTTCTATAATAATCTCTTATTGCAGAGGAGACAGAACCTTCCATTTAAAAAACAAAAATAAAAACACACAAAACCCCCAAAATAAATCAGAGCTAAAGAACATATGTGACTGCAGTGTTCTCATCTGCTAATGCTATGACCAATGCTCTATTATAAAGAAACACTTTTCTGTGTCTTTGAGAGTGAGAAGAACCCAATTGTCATTAATTTCCTATGATACATATGTTTTTGTGATATACAACATTTTATTGGTGTATTTGATCTATATCACATCAAACTCATGAGCAAGTGTCTGCTTTTCACTCTCTGTAATTCCTTCTCCAGATTATGTGTTAATGGTTTTATACAGGTTGATTGGAATTTGGAGTATCTGGATATAAATGAGATGCTAGAGTTGACTGGAAATTTTTCAAATAAAACTATCATAACATGGCGAAAAAGAGTAAAATGAATTTTGATTCTCCCCATGTTTTCTGCCCAAGTTTGTGTTGGTGCTATGGTTTCTGATGTCTACTGAGTCTCCACCTGTCCCAGTCAAAAATGGCAGGATTTGTATGTAGATATGTTTGTGCAGTTTTCCAGAAAAGTATATTTTCCACTTCAAAATGATTATTTGGTTTTCATCATTGGAGAAATTAGGAGATGAACAGATAAGTTTTACACATAGCTATGGACTGGACTGATAGATCAACCAAAGGTTTCTTTTGATGTTAGGGAAGTAGCTGTCTGAAGTTAATGTTGGTCATTTAGAAACCAAATGAATAATAAGGTTATCTTGGATTGTCTTCTTTCTACTTTTATATGTACTTTATCCACAGTTCTGAATTCAGTGTTTTCTGCCTAATCTTCTCATACATACTTTTCTTTCTTTCTTTCTTTCTTTCTTTCTTTCTTTCTTTCTTTCTTTCTTTCTTTCTTTCTGGGGGTAGCTGTACAATTGCAAAAAACAGTTCAAAGAAAAGAGCTCTTAAGCAAAGAGGTTGGTGCTGAATGCCAAAAGTTTGTGGCAGATGTGGCTGGGATAGTCCCAGGCATTACCTCCAAGAATAGATGATGATAAAGAAAATACATGCAACTGGAGTTTGTGCTCATGCTTAATAAATACTACGTCACTCTCTTGTTCCAGTCAATCATTTTTAGTTTTCCTTTTCTTAGCTTTTATTGGATGAATTGAGCTTCTGACTTGCTCTTGATGTTACCCAATTACTGAATCAACTCTTTTGACTTGATCTGACTTACAAGTTATAGATGCTATTCATGATGAGCCGCATTCTCTCTTTACCTTTCACTGTGCTTTTATTTTTTTCCCTGTTCCTGTTTCCCTTCTGGTCTGTCCTGTTGTCTTTTTTTTCCATTTCTTCCTCTGGCTCCTTTATCTGTTCTTTCTCTTTTAATTTCTGCATCCCGTCTGTTGATCTGTTGAACAGTTTGCTATCAACAGGAAAAAGGAACCACTGCATCTTGATTCAGATCATCTTTGTCCACCACCCCCGTCCCTCCCTCCCCCCCCACGCACATCAAGCAATATAAGTACCATGTGAAGTCACAGCAGTGAGGCTGGTATTTCATATGGCAGTGATATCCTACAGTTTTTTTCAGTCTTTGTGGTTAATCAGAGCTTATATTAGAGAACAAGAGGAATAAAGAGGGATCTAGTGACTTGGATACTAGCCTCGGATTTGTGAGAACCAAGTTCTTTTCTCCTCTTTGCCAAATACTTCCTTGGTTTCTTCTTGACTCTGTTTCCCATCTTTAAAATAGAAATAATGTATAAGGAATATATAGTATGTATGGAATAATAATTCCTTACTTGACAAATGTGTTCTGAGGATAAACAGATTTAAACATTAGAGAGACATCAGCTGCTTTCTCTCATCAATGGAAGTTGGTTCAATAAAAAAATATTATCTTACCTTGTGTCTCTACTATTCTGGAACCAACACAACTAGAACAGCACTGTGTAGTTTAAAATATTGTGAGATATTCAGATAATAAAATAATGGGGGCATATAAATATTATCTCACTGTTTTCTTGTACTCACACATCTGCCTGTATCCATCTACTGTGTTCTTAGATTGTAATCTTCTTGGGGCAGGGACTGTCATTTTTGTCCCATGTACATGACTTGGCACAATGGTTTCCTACTCCATGACTAGGGTTCCTAGGTACAATGAAAATACAAATAATAGCTCCTAAAATAGAACATTGTTCTTGGAATAATCCTACTGAATCAGTGATTAATTTTCAAGATCAGAATTTCTTTACTTTGTCTTGTAGTTTTTTAATAGAGAAGAAAGGAACTAAAAGGAAAAGAAGCGAAGGACTGCAAATAGCTAAGTAACTAATAGTTAAGACCACTTGGAAGAAGAAAGGCAATTGAGTAGCAAATGCATTTGATAAGGTTAAAATGATTTCTCCTTTCCATATTAACAAAAGTGGAATGTACATCACAGATATAGCAGTAGAGTACATTTTATCTGAGAGTAGAGTGAGACCTAAAAGGTTTTACTATTACAAGAGCAGATAATAAGGCAGCTATGACCATTGAAAACTGATATAACATGAGACTCAGATGAATTTTTTTCTCAGAACTATGATGGAAGTAGCAAGGGAAATGGGAAAGCCGTTGGCTAAAATATTTAATAGCTCAATATATGTGGTTGTACCAAAGAACTGAAGAATATTTAGTTACTGTGTTTCCTATATTAAGAAATGGAACAGGATGAATCTAGGAAACTGTACATCTACAAGCCAGCCTTCAGCTGTGGATGATATTGAAACACAGAGAAAGAAGCAAGATTGCAAAAACTGAGATGAGATGTTGAATTTAGTAAGAGACAGTTGAAATAGATGATCAATATCTGGAAGAGGGTACCTGATTCATTGATATTTTGTTTTTATCCCAATGAGGACAAAAAATTGAAATACTGAAATTTTCATGCAACAAAAAGTTCTGAAAAATTTCAATCCAGAAATTGCAGAAATGAAGTGTTGACTTTTAAAAATAAAAATTAGGGAATTTGTTTTGAAAAAAGCTATTGAAATTATTTGTTTTAAATTATAGGTTCAAAATGAAATATTTTTGTTTAAAAATTTACTGTTGAAAAAACTGGAATATTTCATGGAAATTATCATTTTTCTACCAAAAAAATTGATTTAGGCAAAGTCCAATAATTATTTTTCAGTTAAAACATGTTCACTAACTCTGCTTTCTAATAGTATTGTCAGGTCCATTTACCACTTTGTCAAAGCATGACAATGGTGGAGACCATATTATGCCTCTTCTATGATTCACAGTAATGGAAATATTTCACATGACATTTTTCAAAAGATGAATGTAAAATATCGAGGGATAAATAACTTTCTGCTATTTTGGGGGAAAGTAACTACGGACACTCATTTCATTTATAAGACTTTCTGACTTTCAGTGCTCAGTTAATTCGTTTTATTCTTTCTTTCCTAGGGATTTAGGAGTACAGAGTTAGCACAATGGTTCACAATCTGTCTCTTGAAATGTGGCCCAATATTGTCCTGGCATGAAATTTCACAGCAAGCTTAGAATAGTAAAAGTCTTACGTAAACTTACTTGCCTCACTGGGCCCAAAGCAGAATTATCTTACAACTCCGCCATATTTATTGTATGCTGATGTGTGTTGAGGGTTGTAAATAGCCTGCACAATACCTTTCATGAATGCTGTGCAGGGGGAGCGCGCTTTCTGTATTGCTGCACACTGTTGCATAATTTACACACACACACACACACACACACACACACACACACACACACACACA
>ML685876.1:4486355-4507296 GCA_007922175.1 Pelusios castaneus
ACACACACACACACACACACACACACACACACACACACACACACACACAAAGACTTAAGTGGCATAGAAGTGTATGAGATGAGGAGAAAACTGATGCTGTAACCTTTCTGACCATCATACATTTGCTACTGACACTCATTTGTTGCATTTACTGTTAAGATTCAGCTAAGATAAAGATCCTCATTTTGGCTGAACCCTGGCAACCACCATTGGTTCTGATATTACGAAAGACATACATAAGTCAAGCTATAATTAATAAGGGTGCAGTGACTTATAAATATTTAGTGTTTAGGCACCTATCATACATTTTGGGGGGCATTTTTCCCCCCTACAGGAGAATCACATACATTTCTTTTTCATCTAGGTCTATCAGTTACTCTCTTGGAAGTGCTACCTCTAAGTGTATTCCCTTTGCTGAAGAGTTGGGTTGCCATGCAAATTGGGCTTCCTGTCAGCTTTCACAATTGTGTCACCATTATAAAAGCAATGATAGGTGCTTATTTAAAATTGTCTTTTTACTTTAATACTGTCAGCTCTCTGCAGTGTCTGACACTTCAGAGGGAATAAGCCTAGCACACACTGTGTGGAAAAATAAGCATTTAAAATACTGGAAAAGGTCTACTTGACATGACACTGTCCCTGTGTTTCTCTCTCCATCCTCACACTCTTCAACCCTCATGAAACCTCTACATACAGTTGGAAGATTCTACAGATTATTGGGTTGAGTGTAGCTAAATCATATATTTTGTGTCGATTCCCACAAGGTGTGTATGTAAATAAGAAAGAAACACATTAGTCTGAGGTGCAGTATGTAATCTCTGGTGTATTAGACCATGATATATAAATGCTTATAAGAATATATCTGTGGGAGATTTGTGCTCTCTGGAATACATTGCCTCTTTCAAGGCATCAGTTTGTCACTAGCAGATTAATGAACCGTTTTAGAGAACTTCTTGGGAATCAGCAGGGCAGAGTAGAAGAATTCGTGAAAGTGTTTAATAGTAATGAACTGCTGCCGGTGTTACCTCATATGCAGTTGGAGAATGGTATTAAAGAAATAACTGACAAATTGCAGTTGCCAAGATCCATTTCCTTTTTTAGATCCACATTCCATCCATTTGGTAAGGTGCTGAGGCGATATTAAATTAAAGGGGCATGGTTATTTTTAGAGTTAGCATTTAGGCACATCCAAAATCTGTGTTCATGATTAAAATAATAAAAATAAATACTGATGCTCTCCTTTTGGTGGTAATTAGATGTGTAGCTGAAAGGAGCCTCTCTGAGCTGCTGCTTGGAACTGCTTACACATTTTCCTGCCATGCATTATCCACATTTGTGGCATTTCAGTACCCCAATCCAAGTACTTGCTCATGCTAAGCTAAGCTTGTTGGCTCTGAAGGAGTTAAAAAGCTCTAAGGAAGAGACATTTAACTCTGTTCTTCTCAGTGTATTTAGCCTTTCTGGAAATTACTTCTTCATGGATTTCTCCTTTATACCCATTCTTCATTCCCTCACACATAAACAGATATAAAGGGTGACTCTACAGCAGTGAGAGTAAAGCAGCCTTAGATGGTTGCCCCATGGAACTTCTCACTCCTACCTTGGTCCTTGAAGGAACTGGAATCCTATGGAAGCCTTCTTTGGAGATTTCCATGGGATGCAGAATAGAGTGAATGAAATTCTGGTAATGAAGCTTCCCCACTGTGTGCAGACAGATGTCATCATGGAAGCATAAAACATGGATCAAGTCTGCATCATATTCAAATAGTGTTGTCAGGACAATCTTCGTTTGCAACCTCATAATTATGTATTTAATTTTGGAGATTATTATGAGGTGACAGGGACTTGAAATGAGGAATAAGCAACAGGAATGAAGGTATTTTCAGGATGGAAGATTCTGAATTTAGACACATGGTATATTTTTTCTTTTCTAATTAACATTTTTGTTGAGAGATCACCAACTTAGGGCAGGGTTCATTACTGAGTGTTCACTGAACTCAATCAAAACTCTGATCTCAGCCTCTCTCCATTTCCTCATCTGTAAAATGGGTGTAATATTTAGCAGCTGTACACAGGGTAGCTTGTGGAAAGAACTGTATAAACATTCATTAACAATAATTATCTTGCACTGTTGTCTTCAGGAGTAATCAATGCATTTACAGTAAAGAGCTTTTGAAGTGTTTTGTGTATGACTAGCTGCAATATGCATTCATGATGGTGAGCCAAGTTTTATTCAATATTGCTAAGGACATTTTCATAAATTTTTTCACAACACTGAATTCTATAATGTACTATACCATTACTGTTTTCACCATAAGAGCTCCTGGATATTATATAGTGTCTCTGTACTATAAAATCTGTTTTCACTATAAGAATTATTGTATTTTGAGTGTGTCTGTCACATACTAAGAAGGCTAAATAGCTTTATAGTTGAGGGGAAATGTTAAAAAAATAATTTGCTTAATGAAACAACAAAAAAACAAAAGCCACTACCAGTTTCCTGCCAAACAAAATACAGCAAAAATAAGCTGCTCTGCAAAGGAAAGTCATGTTCTAAAATACATAATTGGTGTATTCTCTAGAAATGAATGTTCATCCTGTGCATTTGACACTCAGGACTGGACTACACAAACAGAGAATTTCGACATAATACTGCATATTGTGACCTTCTGCAGCCTCTGTCTCCACTGTCAGAACAACTGATTAAAAAAAAATGGAGCTGTAATTTGATCTGCTAGCACCACCCCTGCAAGTGGCGAAGCACTGAGGCCAAATCTACAATTCTAATTTAGGTCCATGTAGCAGGAGTGTAGCTCAACCAGTTTTTCCTGACCCTTTACCATGACAACATAGCTCCTCCCCTGCTTGCAGTCCCAGGAAGTTTACAATTCATTCCCCTCTCTGGATGAACACAGTGCCTGCCTGTTGTGTCTCCGGCAGAGAAACAGCAAGGAAAGCTTTTCCTGCTTTTTTTTCATTTAGAGAAGAGGGGAGGTGGAGTGAGTGGAGGACAACTGCGCCCCACAAGCCCCTGCATCTACTACCCACAGTGCAATGCATTTCAGAAAGTAATGTGAGCAGTGGGGATGTGAGACCCTGAGCAAAAAATTTGGTGTGATTACTCGCCTTCACCTTCTGTAATACGACAGTCGAAGATTGAATTACAGTCCTACCCCCAGCGTAGACAAGCCCTGAGGGTGCAAGGATGGAAGTTGGCTAGAGTGCTGCTTGGCTCAATGAACACTAAAAAAACAAAACTTACAACAGCTCTTTCTGCTCATTTTTTTTTAAACTGCTGACCAAGTTAGGATTACACAACCAATTTTCACTGATGAGAACATTTCATTGTTACTTTTAGCTCTTGTAAGGGTTACCAGGAGGTGCCACTTGGAATGTATCTCTTGCCATGTGTTATGTTGTTATTACAAATATTTCTAGAGTGTGCATCACTTCATCACTGGAATGGCATTGGGATTCAATGGACTATTCTGAAACCTTAAACATTTTACCTTTCTAGCAGGGAAGGAGTTCATTTGAATAGGAACTCGTGGCTATGCAGTAGAAACTTCTCGACAGATTCTCGACATTAACCACATAAAAAAAAAGCAAACACGTTGTGCCTGCCTTTTTCCACACTGAAATGTTTAGGTCCAGAGATGGAGAAATTCCTAGCCAGTCGACTGAATGCCAGGGAGAGCTGGGAACCTCCGTTCAGCGTGCAGAAAGAGATGTGTTCTGCAGTGCATTTCAATTTGGCCTATTTTCATATGTATTTCTGGCAGTAGTGAATTTTAGGGATGAGGACCTGCTGAGAATGCCCTGCCTCCAGCACCTGCAAGTCTCACCCTACAGGCTATTAAATTAAGCATTCCTGATGAACCATGCTGGGTCAGGAAAGAACATGCAGTCTGTTATGTAAGTTAAGTCTAACCAGTTAGGACTCTGTAAATGGCAACTGAAACCTTGAATTGACAGCCAGAGCTGGGTGATGAGTTCAGCTGTCATGTGGTTTCAACAGATTGCTTCTCTGCAGTCAGACAATTGCTTTCTGTGGAAACTTAAGCTTCAGAGAGCCTTTCATAGCAAGTCTAGGCAACTTAGGTTAGCAGTAAAAGTCATGGATGACCTTGGTCTGTATCTGGAAGAACATGATCTTCTGGTCTGCTATAGAGGAGAAAGATCTCCCTCCCTCCCTCTCTGATGTAATCTGGGTTTTGAAGCTTAATGAATCTAGTAAGATACTAGAGTGCAAACCACTTTGACAGAAACTGGTCAAACAGGCATAATTAAGCCAGTACTTTTAAATTTTATGAGACGGCACTCATCTCTGTTTGCTCTGGATTGATCTTTAAGCCATTTGATTTTTATTCAAGTCCCAATCACTCCTGGAGTGAAGTGTTGAATGGAGAATTTGAAGTCTGTTACATATGGTGATGTAAAGAAGAGAGAGACAAGATTAATCAGTATTCGGGTATGCATAGTGTTGACACTGTTGCCATATGATCTCATCATTAGCATCACACACATTTTCAATTATAGATCTGAACGGATTGCATATCAGCAAGGAAATATTGTGAAAGATTTCTGGGTGTCTTCCTGTAGCTCTTATTCATGCAAGGTTTTGCAATATGCTTCTTTCAATAAAAAAATCCTTAACATTTTAATATTTTACTGTTTTTAAACAGATATCAATCAACCTTTCTCATTGAATTAATTTTTCAGAAAAGTTATTATAGTTACTCAGAAGTCAACTTTAAAGAAAAATATGTTTTTCAGTTTACTATTGCTGAGAAATGTAAGCTTGACCACTAATAGTTCAGTTATTTTCTTTGGTTTCTTGATGATTAAAAATGTCATTAGGAATTCACTGTTGGTTTTACATGTCAGAAAAACAGTCACTGAAACACAATCACAGCCCGTTAACGTTGAATTTCTAACTCAAATGCTGCTGCTTTTCTCTGACTTCAGTGTTCATCAGGAATTTGTTTTATTGTAGAATCATATAACCAGTAAGTAACCTCTGAATCGAGAGTTTCTTCAGCATCTTTGGCAGTAAGTCTTATAGCCAATTTTTGTAATACACAACTGGGTTAAAATTCATTGTCAAAAAAATTAGATACCAAAAGGAGAAGACTTTACAACTGGGAATCTCATGTCGTTTGATGACACTTCTTAGAGCACTTTGTAAATGTGAATCTACTAATAGATTTCAGTGCCACGTGATGATGTCAGAGGCAGAACATTTTTGTTAAAATAATTATCTAAAGAAAATATGGTATTGAATTATTGTTAATATTTTAATAATTTAATTAATATTTTAAATTATTAATAATTTACCTGAATGGTAATACCCAGATATGAGCTCTGTGAATCTCAGAAGCTTGTCTTCCACCAGCAGAAGTGGGACCAATGAAAGATAATACCTCACTCTCCAACTCTCTGTTAATACTTCACACTCATATAGCGTCTTTCATCTGACAACCTTGCAATACGTTATAAAGACAAGTAACCTCTTTTAACGGTTGGGAAAACCGTGAGGTATTGAGAAGATTATTGACTTGCCTGAAGTCCTACAGTGGCAGAGCTGGATTTCAAGGCTCTCAATCCACATATAATGTACTTACATTTCCTCTTGGTGTGAGGAGGCAACAAATCAGGGACTAAAAAGCATGATGCATATGATCCACATACTTTATGATTATATTGCACATGCTTTATGATTCACACATTTCTAGCCTGTCTTTAAGTGTGATGTCATGGTTCTGCCTGGGTGACTTGTCAGAGCCTAAAATCAAATGTCTCTTCCTTAAATCTCTTCCTTAATTAGTTGATGTGGCAGGAAATGTTCCAGCCCTAAATGAATGATGGCATGAAGGCTAAGTATCTTATACAGTCCTGTTATATGTAATTCATTGTGTGGAAACAATATGAGTATTTGATATAAAAAGACTTGAGGAAGGAGTCATTAACTGGTAGTTAGACACAGGCTTGCCACTATAACATAGCTGCTAATCCACAGACTTCATGTCATTGGTGGCAATTGAACCAGGGGCTTTTAGTCCCTACAACAGACCTGTTCCAACGTAGCTGAAGTTCGTCTTTAGCTAGTTGGGAAAGAGTTCTGCCTTCCGTACTGAGTGTCCAGGGTTCAAACCCATCTGACAACTATGTAGTTTATGTTCACAGTTAACATTCTTTATGGAAGTCTATTGCAACGCTCAGTACTGTGTGATCCTTAGTGTTGTGCTGCCTTAGGTAGATGCCTCTTGCCTGTTTTTTGCCCATATTTATGATATGAGATATTTGTAATAAATATTTTCTGGAGTAATCCCTCATGGAATAAACAGTTGGGCTATATGTTAGAATCTGCAATTTTTGGAAGAATCATAACCATCCTTTAGACCATGCAATTTCCATGTAGGAAAATGAGGAGTTACCTTTTAGGAAGCTTGTTATATGTTTTGAATCCTGTGAATGGGAAGAGGCTTTGAAAGGCTGAAGATATATAGCTCTATCAAAGGAGTTAGATATTAGCTCAACACTGACCATGTATGTGTCTTTGAAGAAGAGACACACCGACTTGTATCCATACCTTTTGAATGGACACGAGTTGGAATTTATGTTGACATTGCTTTGGATCATTTATTGGCACAATTCCCTGTACTGTTGCCTCTCTAATGCATCAGTGTCATGCTTTGCACCCTTTTCTCTGACCCTCATTCTTAGATGGTTGGTTCTGATCAACAAGAATACTCCAGTTCTTGGTCTTCAAAGGTGAGGGACTGGAAAGGATTCTCAATGGTTAGTCCTCTGCTATAGGATTTACTCTTGAAAGAAATCCATCAGAGCCTCTATATTTTGCTGCTCCTCTTTGGGTTTTGTATTTATTTTTTTCTGTGACGTTGCGTGGTGACAGGATGATTACCGCTCTGAGGGAACTGGCCTCTTGTGTGTTACATTGCTAACTCTGTCTGCTGATGGAATGGGATGATGCAGATTTTAAATGTTATATTTTTAGTTTTATTTTATTAGGAGCACTTGAATATGTCACTGATAGGCCCCTTACAAATGCATGTAATACATAAATTATAGCATGCAGCAACCAGACAAAATGTTCAGCCTCCAACATTTTCCAAGAGAGCATCTGGTTTTATATGGTGGGGACTAGAATAAACTTTTTATTTTTACAAGTTAGATGTAACTAGGAAACCTCTGAGATATGGGACCTAAACCCAGCCACGGATGAGTTCTTCAGTCATTTCTAATGAGAAGAAACAAATAACTTATTCTCCTTCCTGTTGCTGTATGTTGTATTTATATGACATGATATCTTCCTCATAGTCATTTCTTTTTCTCCTCCTAAAATGGTTCAGGTTTATTACTTTCAAATTGACATTTAGTTTCTAGGTTTGATTCATTTGTAGCTTGAGTCCATACCATTAAAAGTTTGGTAAGCACTTGCCAAAGTGTTTGTACTGGGAAACTGGTGAGCCTCCCAACCCACAGTATGTCCCTCCACCCCTGAAATCCCTGTGTTCCCAATAAGACCAAATGAATCCAAGAAAAATCATGAAGACATCTGGTGTATGAAAGAGTAGACCTCAGGATTTGTTTGAAATTAAGTGCAGGAGGCAGGGAGGTCAGAAAACTCAAAAGCTCTATGAGTTGGTTTATTTCTAATCCTTTCAAATCCATTAGCAGAATTCGACCTCTTCAAGGTCTCTAAGTTCCGAAAGCAGTGCTGTTTTTTGCTTTTGTTTTTAAAGAATTCTTTATTGAAGTGGGAGATTAACTGGATTGAAAACAAGCTCCACTATATCTCTGTACGTATATGCATACAAATAATATCTGTGTTGCATATGGAGCATACACACAGAGGCAGAGATCATCATTCATTGAATCTTGGTTTCACATTTTGTTCAACCTGTTGTAGTGATTGTTTTGTGACAGGCTGTCAAAGTGCATTGGCTCTTGCTTCACCTACACATTCATTTTTTCCTCCTAACAATCCTTACTTTTGTTTCATAAGAATTTCTCAAGATGGTATTGGTTTTTTTATTGAAATTCTCCTTCCTGTCCTCCAGTTCTGTCTAGCTCTCTATCCCTTATTTGTTCTGTGAGGAAGAAGTGTTTGCATGCCATTTGGAACTCTACTCTTGGGGCATTAGGGAACTCCTTTATTACCCATAAGATTAAGGCTCTTTTTCTTTTTAATATTGCTTCTAGCGGAGCATGTTTAAAATCTCTTTCAAAGTGTTACGTGCCTTGGGATGCTCACATGACAGACTACTTTAAACTGAGACTCTATTGTGCATTTGATTTCCTTTATCCTATTTCAGTTCAGGTTTTAAAAATAGATTTCTCCTTCCTTATTGAGCTCTGAATTGCATCTTTGAAGATACAATAATCTGATGTGTCTAAATGATTGGATATGTGATTTCAGATACCATAAAAGGTCTGATTTTCAGAAAGTGGGAACCCTCATTGCTATCTAAAAATGACCCCTTTTTAAGGTGTCTCAAGCTGAGCGTCCTAAATCACTGGTGATTTTTGGCAAATTCAATCCTTTTGATTAGAAATAGATCTGAACTACACCAAACATGAACCTCTCTAAAATTTGGAACTGATTCTGATCTTCATACTTATGGCTTCTCACCAGAGTGCAAAGTAGAGGTGTAAGAACTGTAGAGCATTCTGATGTGTTGCATTATAATTGCCCCATGTGGCTCCAGTTGGCATTCTCAAAGAGGTACTTATGTCACGTTGTTGTAGGCCCATTGCAAATAAGATTATATTAATGCTCACTTGGGTACCATTTAGAGCTTGCCAGCAGTGTCTGCATGGGGCAGGTAGAGTGCCCTAGAAATCATGCTCTTCTGGTTCATACGGTGGTACCATGTAGCAAACCTTAAGTGACATGGCCCTATCTTTCTGATGAGCTGCATCAGAAAACTTTGTATATGATGCTCTGAAGTTTAGAGATGTTCAAATTCTAGGTGTTCAAATCTATAGGCCCATTTCCTCTGTTGATACATAAAGAAAGAGAGTTGTTCTTTGTTAATGTTGTGTAAGTAATTGGCAAGGAAAGCTATTTCAGTACATAGAGGTTATAATTTAGATCATGCTTAGAATTCAATATCCAAATTTTCTAAGGGCAATGGAGGAGAAATGGCCATGGCTCATAAACTTAGAAATGGGGTGTTATGTTACTGTAATGAAGAGTAATACATTTTCTTACAGACGGTGCATAACTGAACAGCTTTCAATGCCTAGTTATGAAACAAATTTTACTGCTCTGTTATTAGACGGAAGAATAAAATAACATGATACTGCATCACGTATGTGGCTTGTTGTTAAGGACTTGCATATTTTCTGGTGAACTAAGAAAGCCATTTGATTTTTTTTTTTTTTTTTTAAAGATTTTTCATATGTCATATCATTAATAGAGTATCTGGATGGGCTTAACATTTTAAAAGGGAAAAACATTCTGTAATAAAACAATTGAAAATCCTTTCTTTATTTACCTTGTTGCACGATCCTTCTTGCATGATTCTTAGTACAAGAATGTGTGTTTCCATTAATATATTAGGTTATATACCACCAAACAAAGCAGCACAGGGTACCAAGGAAAATAATTCCTTGCTTTGTTTAGGTGTATGTGATTTTAGCAACAGGAGAAACGTAAGACCCTGAAATAAAGATTAATGTTAAAATATCTATTCACCTTTAAATGCAGAGGGAAGAGGACTGTATAAAAGTTTCACCATTACATTATATGTGGAAGGGAAAGCAATGCTATTAATACCATCCTCAGTCAGAACATGCTTTTAACCAAACCCAAAAGAAAGACAAAAAACGTATTTAAATGGACTCTGGTTGGAACAGAAATGTAGTAATTGATTCAAAGAGAGCTTCTGTGCTATAGAGGAATATTCATTTTTTGAAAAAAGTGAGGGTTTATCCTACCTCAAATATAAAGAATTGTGTATTATAGGAGAAGCAGGAACAGCCTATTTTGAAATATTGTATTTTAAGTATAGTATAGTGAGTGGAAATAGAGGTTTAAAAAAACCAAAAACTGTTCATCATATTTTCAAAATGCATATATTCGCATGTGTTGACCTGTTTTCATAATCATTACATTACTGATCATGTGTGCAAAGCCCCTTTAGCAGAGGAAAATATCTGGAGTAATGGTTCAAGCCTGGGATTATGAATCAGGAAGTCAGATCTGGGTTTCATTTATAGTTCTGCTCTGGACTTGCTATGTAACACTGAAGAACTTAGTTAATTTATTTGTCCATTTCCCCACCTAAAGGTGGGATTTCTTGAAATGCAAAGTATTTTTTAAATGTGAGTTTTGATGAATGCCTACATCACAACTGTAATTTCTTGTGTCCTTAGAGAACTCGTCCATTATGGTGACACCAGAAGTAGCAAGTGCTGAAGTGGGGAAATGTTAATAGATCTTTATTTTTTTATTTTGTGAGAAATTATTCTTCTCTGTTTTGTCACAGAGTTTATGTGCCTGTCAATATTTCAATTCTCATGCACTGAAAACCCTCAGAGAAATTAATTTCAGTGCTGCTCGGTTACAAATAACTTTACTTGAGAGTTTCAACTGGTACTAATTATATTAGTTTCCATTCTCAACCATAATCTCTTGCCATCAGGCTCTGGGCAACAGTCGTGAACTGCAGCTACAAAGTAAATTAATTGGGAATTAGTATGGCAGTTTACAAAGTAACTTGTGTTTGTTGAAGAGTATTTCTAAGTCTTTTGGTTTTAAGAGACAAATGATGAAAATTAACCAGCAAATGACAATTTAGTCAAAACAAGACAGAATTTCCTATGTCCAAAACCTTCTCAGGGTGATGGATAGACACAAGCTCTCAGAAAATAATAAATTCTTTTGTTCCTCGTGATGTTAGTAATCAAAGCAGCTTTAGTTACGGAATTTGCTAAAGCGACAATAATTACATTTCCTGAGCTAACAATTATCACCAAGCGATGCATATCATATTAAATAAGAATTCTCCAACAAAACACTGTAAGCCTTATTCTGATCTCATAGAGAACTGGAATTATGCCATTGTGCCTCTTCTGGAAGTTTTTCAGATGAAGTCTATCTGTCTTTGGTGGTATTGTTTTATTGTCACCATTCCATAGACAGAGAGAAAATGTATGCATGTACCAGGCATCGTCTATGGAATGAATAGTTTTATAGTTAATATAACATGCAATATATAATTAATATAGTCCCTCTTTTGTTTAAAAACTCATAATCATTCACTTACACATATATTCTCTGCCAGGGCCGGCTCTAGCCATGAGCCAGTGCTTGGGGAGATGATGTTTAGGGGCGCTGGAGGCGGCACGGGCCAGCCCAGAAGCTGGATCCCACACTCCCGCCCCTCCCCTGAGCCAGCCACTCCGCCCCCCCGCTCTCTTGCCCTACCTCTGGGCTGGCCCATGGGGTGAGCCGGCCCAGAGTGGAGGCTGGGTTCCATGCACCCGCTGTCTCTCCCCTCCCCCCCCGAGGGGGTCACAAAATCAAAAGCCAGCTCGGGGTGCCACAGCCCCTTCAGTCGGCCCTGTTCTCTGCTAAATCATAAGACCCTAATCTGTATTCCAATTCAGTGTATTCCAATTCTATCTGTGTACCCCAATGTATCTGTATTCCAATCCCTCTTAAGAGTGTATGTAATCTTTTCCTATATATACACACATATAAACAAACAGCCTGCGAAAACACAAAGCTGAAGTTTCTGTGTTCAGTGCTGCCACAAAGTGTAAGCTGCATTTGAATATATTTGTGGGATATGCCTACATATATCGTTTGGTTCAATGCAAATAATGATTCTGTTTTTAATATTGCAGGACTATACTTTGACAATGTACTTTCAGCAAGCATGGAGGGATAAGAGGCTGTCGTATAATGTAATACCTTTAAATCTCACACTGGACAATAGAGTAGCTGATCAGCTTTGGGTTCCTGACACCTACTTCTTGAATGACAAGAAATCATTTGTCCATGGGGTCACTGTGAAGAACAGAATGATTCGTTTGCATCCAGATGGAACAGTCCTGTATGGTCTCAGGTTAGTGTCATCCATTTCTAACTCCATTTTTAAATCACAGTTTCAAACTAAAGACTGTTTTACGTAGAGCTTGTCTACCTTCTGTCTCAACGGCTGACACATTGCAAACAACTTCTACTTAAATGTTTTAATAACAGATAAGACTCTGAAAGTCTTTTTGGATAAACTTTAAGGATTAATTGTCCTTTTTAACAAAGCTCTCAGATGTCTGTTTTAATAACAGATAAGGATATAAAAGATTTTAAAATAAACTTTCTGAATTATGTGTCATTTTTAGGACTGCTTCCTTAAAAGATCTGAAATAGAAAATATCAAGTGCAAGTTAGGCAAAAAGAATGAAAGTGTATGTGACTGGTAAATCCATGATTTAGAAAAGCCAGATGATCCATTTTAAAAATTATTTTTTAGATGAACTGCTGAAAATGGGCCAGATTTTCTTGTAATGGCAACAAATTTTCTCCATTTTCCTGAGGTGCAGTTGGAATTTCTTCCGTGCCTTATATGTTATCTTTGTGCGTGATGTTAGATGGGTATGCTGCTAACTGAGTTCTCAGTGGTATAATGGTGAAGCAATGTAACAGCCTAACTGTATCATAAGAAATCTCAAGTCTTTAATTGTGGCTTGTGTAGAAAAGAGTGTCTGAAAATGACCATTTAAAACTACAGAACTGGTAATGACCTAAAGTAATTGGATGTTCCTGATTTCACAGTGACAAACTGCTGCTCAAATGTCTTAGTTGTTGCCCTGCTCTCAGCAGGTACTGAGCTAAAACAGAAAGAATTGAACTTTGTTTCTACAAACACCTTTGATTCTTGCTCTGAATCTTTTTTCCCTCTAGCCTACGGTATTAGTAATCAAAAGTAGTTACAATCCAAGTGGTATTCAGACACCCATGTGGGGTTCCTATATCTACATCACATACACCTCTAGTTATTGGCACGCCTGTTGTCAGTCGCAGCAAAGACAATTCAGGATTCATATGTCTACACTGGCAAGTTAGTTCGAATTAAGGAGGTTTAATCTGAACTAACTAAAGCCATGGCTACACTAGGCTTTAGTTCGTATTAAGGGCTTCCTTAATTCGAACTAATAAATTCGTATAGGGCTTTAGAAGTAAGGTTTTAATTCGAACTGACTAGTTCGAATTAGCCTATGTGGCCATGTTAATTCAAACTAATTTGTTAGTTCGAACTAACCGGCCATTGAAATGAATGGGGATCGCTAATTCGAACTAACTAAAATTAGTTCGAATTAGTTAGTTCTAACTAACTAATTTGAAGTAATTTTAGCAAGTGTAGACATAGCCAATCAGTCTGGAGATTCAATTACTGCTTGTAGTGGCCTCTCAGATATTGGTTTCGAGGCACATTGGACAATGTGGGGACATGTATAATCTAGGCAGTCTTTTCTCTAATTATTCATAAATGAAAAACTTCAGACTTAATTACAGTGACTCTGTCTGTGTAATAAAAAAACAAACAAGCAAACAAAACCCTATCACAGTCAAAACAGCCTTTTTGGATCTGGTTTAAAGAAGGAAAAGGAATCAATATAGACATCGTATGGGCACAGTTATGCAATGTATTTATGTATGATATGGGTGGTTTGTGGTTGTTTGCTTTAAGAACATTGTAGTTAGCATCCATCCTTTTATTGTGCAACAAAATTGAAAGGGATCTTAGCACTCCTTACTGCAATGAAGAGCAGTACCTGATTCCTTTTTTTTTCCTTATGAATGATGTCATGTTCTATCTGGATACGTTTGACTGAAGCAAGTAAGAATGAGAGGTTTTGATTAAAAATATTTATTATTTATATTATATATGCTGGTCTGCATAATGGCCACACTACCCTGTCCTTGCATCAAACTCAGGATGGGGTGTTTTCACTGTAGCAGCAGGGCTTCGAGGAACTGACTGAATCTTCAGAAGTGTTTAGGAGGTGGAGAGGGAAGAAAATGGAGGCTGCTCCAGCTAGCTCTCTTTAGTGGTTTGAAAGAAGGATAGTGGAAAGCCAAGATGATATAGTATGATGTGAAGTAGCCAAAGTTGGAACGTCTATTACGTGTTTGCTTCTTGAGGACTAAACTCATAATCTTTTTTAGAGAATAATACATGGATTACCAAAGGGAACAAAGAGATTGGGATGGAACTGAGGTCTAGAGAAGCAGGACAGGATATAAAAAAGAAAGAGGAGCAGGGACGAATGGAAGCTGGACTGATGGTCAGGTGGCAGCCTGTCAGAGTTGAGGGACCAAGCAAAGTCCTTTGATTTCTTTATTGGAGTGCTACAGAGGCAGTGCAATCAGCCACTTGCTAAAACGTAACTTGTTTTTCAGACTGACTGAAAGAGCAGCAAGAATGGGTTGCAAATGGAAGCTCATTAAAATGCTTGTTTATGAGTGATGGGACAAAATAAGAGAATCAGAGGAAATACCTCTCACCTCCTCTGTAACCCACAAAAATAAAGAAGAAGAGAAGAAAAAACAGGATAAAGAGAAAAGTGCAAGTGAGGGATGGAGCAGCACTAGCAGAAATAAGGGCATGGGGGAGATAGATTTGTGAAGTATAAAGATGAGGAATATATAAAAGAAAAAATTGAGTCTAGTACATGTATAGCTTTCCAATAGAATCTATGGCAGCTGGAGTGGGGAGAGTGAGTATATTGGTGATTTTTGTAGAGAGCTTGATTTTACAACTGATTTATGTGAATTTCCATTTGCTGTCAGCTTACAGTGCACTTTTTTGATGGTAGGCAGGGGTACGGAGTACCAGTGCCTTTTTTGCTGGCTCCACTACCCAGCTGTGTGGATCGGGTCAGCAGGGGAAAGGAACGGGATGTTCCTATCCCTTCCTGACCCCACTGCCCAGCTGGGGGCAGGTTAGCTGGGGAAAGGAGTGCACTGCTGGAAGAAGAAGGGTGGTGCAGGAATAACAGGGGTGGGAGAGGCATTTTTCAAATTTACTATCAAGGTATGGGTACCAGCACTTTTTTTAAACCAAAAAAGCACTGACTAGGAGTTATGTACATAACTCATTCATCCTCTAGAGAAGTGGTGCTGTAAAAAGAAGTGGGGTGTGCTTATTTGTTTACTCATCACTTGACTGCATGCAGAAATAGCTTGCCACTTGACTATATGCAGAAGTAACTCATGTCTGCTTAGAAGTACCTACTGTAAGTGACCTGGTCTGAAAAAGGTTATGGGCCTTTAGGTTCCTTTTTTGCCCACACTGTCTGATATTAGACATGCAAGTACCACTTGAAATGTGGCTTTTATTATAAAAACTCATTAGGTTTACTGAGCTAACCCTATAATCTCCAGATCTCTCTGCGTGCCACTGTTTTTAAAGTAACTGTGTTGGATCTGAAAATAGTTTAAAGATTTTTCCCTTGAAAATCAAGCCATAAAACAGGAGGTTTTTACGAGCCTAATTTCAGGGGCCCAAGTTTGAAACTTTTGGCTTCACAGGCTTTCTCAAAGCAAGGTAGATAATGAGTAAGAGACTTGGATTAGTATCCAATTTTTCTTGGTTTTCCACCTTCGTGCTCAGTTCACTAAATGTCACTGTCTCTTGTACTGCAGGTTCAAAGTAAAAATTAGTATTTTACAAAACCAAACAATTCATGTTATAAATGCCAGAAGAAGTGATCCCAGCTAGATAAAGGTGGTAGATAAGAAAAGTGTGACCTTCATGAAATTATACTTTCCCTTTAAGGTGATCACATCAATCGTATTTATAACTGCAATGGTGTATCATTTCTAATGCAACATGAAATTGTTGAGGGAGTTTCATGAAAACTGCAAAGCTCAATCCTGTTTTTTGCTGACAGAAATCAAAGTAATTTATTTGCCTGCTGGAACTTTAATGGAGATATTGCTTTGTGAATTCTAAAGGAATAATTTGTCATGGGTAAATGCAGGGTATTTAGTTGAAATTATGCTGTCTGATATTCAGGTTAAATTATACTATCCAAAAGTTTCTGTTGTTCGCACAGTATGGTTAGTAATATCCCTGTTGTGTGCTGTGCTTGGGAACAAACTAAGATAATTTGGAATTACAGTGGGGGTTGTGTTACTAGATAGTAGTTTTTGTTATTTTGGTGTGTCACTTTTTATTGTTTTGATGCATTTTTTAATTTTGGTTTGGTTTGCATTAGAAATGATATGCCATTGCATAATGAAAGCAGAGGTTCTTGGAAATGAAACCCATTAAAAACAAAAAAATACAAGCAGGATTAAATTTCTTACTAGGCAAGAATGAAAAAAATCATAAAATTGTGTAGTACCCTCATAAAAACATATTCACTATTTAATATTCTAGTGCAGTGTTACCAAGGTAAAAATGTACCACAGTTTTCAATTTAACAGGATTTTAAAATCTTTTATATATGTTCTACAAAGCAATGATAAACTACACATGAGATTTGATACATAAGGTTTCTGAATATTTTATGGCTTTTTCTAAAAACACCTTATTTTTAACAAAAATGTGAAAAGTTCATTGAAGTTCATTGAAAATGGACATTTTTTGAAATATCCATTATGTCAAGACATTTTTCTTTAAAAGAGTTGAATGAAAGGTTGATCAACTCTAATTCCAAAGGGGTAGCCATGTTAGTCTATTGTAGAAAGAGAACAGAGTCCTGTGACACTTTTAAAGACTAACAGATTTAAATCTGTTAGTCTTTAAAAGTGCCACAGGACTCTGTTCTCTGATCAACTCTAGTTAATCTATTTTTTCTGTCTCTTACTCTGGCTTACTGTTAGTATTGTCTTTGGTGGAATTAATTTTCATTTTCATTGGGACTAGAGTAAGATCAGATCTCTTATACTTGATGGTATGATCAGTAACATTTTGTTCATCTTTACTTGGTAACTTACGCCCAGATTTTTAAAGGTATTCAGGGCTTCATAGATTCTAAAACCAGAAGGCTTTATAGCATAGGCTATAGAACTTCCCCACATATAAAACATCACAGAAGGAGGACTTTCTGATAAAAACCACAAAGCAAATTAAATTACAATCCTATGTTGATGTAGAACTAAAATAGAGTAGGTTTCCTAAACAAATAAGTTCAGGTAGCTTTGAAAGAGTTTATATTCATTGTTGTTCATTGTTGTTCTCCCTCCCCCCCTTTTTTTAACTGCTTGACTGCTGCTGTATTTGCGTGGTCCATCTAGCAAGAAAAATCTCCGTTGTTGACAAATGTACCTAGTGATATATATCCTGCTGTATCATTGATTTGTGTGGAACATTGGTAGAGCATGGTTAGATGGAAGTTGGTGTGAAGAACCACCAGTGGAACAATGGATGTGATGGTTTTAAACAAAAAGACAGTGAGTTGAACTTAGTACAAGAAGCTGAATTGTGTGCTGTAGATATGAGCATTAAATATAATGACAACATTGAAGCAAACTTTCAGTCAATGAAAAATGGTGGAGCTTTTAATTTATGGAAACCTAGGTAAAGTTAAGTTATGGAACATATGTAATTACAAATGCACTGATTTGTTGAGGTTCCCGTATATTAAAATACTTGCCACATATGATATCATTAACAAAAAAAGTCAGTAGGGTCGAAAGCATTTATTTCAGCCAAACAATGGGTAAGTATTCTTCTATATGACTCTTCACCTGAGAACTTTACTGAAATCCTTTGTGAGTCTCCGCAAATCTGACAGTCTTTGCTGGGCTAGTAGGTAGCTTAAAATCTTGTGTGTTCCAAAAGTTTGACATGGCTGGAAGAACCCAAACGCTTTTGTAAAGTTTGTCTTGTTCAGAACATTTTGCTGTTTCATGTGGTATTTGCGAATGACTGAATGATCAGTGTGCCCAGAAACTGTAATGGCTGCATGTTTATAAATAAAAAAGAAAAGATGCAATATCAGTCTTTCTTGGCCAAGGCTTTTTAGCAAGAGAAGTAAAATGAAGTTTTGTTAGAAATGCAGAGAAATCTTCTCTTGGCGTGTGTGTGTGGTTTTTTTTGCAGAGACCTAATTTACCTTACATCTAAAGATCTAATTGTGGATTTCCAGGAAAACAAATAATGATTCTTAATTATTTGACAATTATAACTTAGTCAAGCTTGATCAAAGCTGTATAGCTGCTATTCATCTGCAGAATTGTGTGGTAGGTTTGTACTCTGCTTTGTATTTATTTCTTGCTACTAATATTAGTTACACGAATTTAAGTTGTTTCTACTTTCTAGATTTTGCTTCTTGTTCCACAACTCCTAATTCCTTATTTTTGGTTAATAATTCAAAAAAATGTTGTCACGTAATCAACTTCTTCCACATTTTGGCATTTCTCATGTAGCTCACTAGTTGAAAAATCTGACAGAATAAAAAGCAGTGCATTCCTGATTGTCTGTAAACCCTGAAAGGGAAGTCCTAATTCAGAAGTGGCTAATTCAGATTGTTCACACCAGATATTATTGGGGGGAAATGATTTGGTCTTCATATTTTAACAACAATAATAGCCTCAGCATGGAAACAGCTATTTTAAAAAGTGAGGCAATAAACATAGTTTGTTGAAAACAGCTTTCTGCTTCTCAGCTGGAGATCTTTATACCATACTTTATCAGGGCTCCTGAGGAGAATAAAGATTATGTCATCAGTCCATCTTTTGAACTTCAAATTGCCCTGTAGGCCCAAAACTACTTCAGTAGAGACAAGATGAAACTGAAATACACCTCCCATTTTGCACATCCAAAATATAACCACAACAGTTGGTCAGCAATTTCTCATTGAAATTTTTTGGATGAAAAATGGCCTTTAATTTTTCAAAGAAAATTTTTCTAAGAAAATGCTGACTTTTTTTTTTTGTTATTTGTTTTTTTTTAAAGGGGGGGTGGGGGAGGACCCAGAAACCTTCTGGAGCAATTAAAAAGCCAACAACAAAACTATAGGTGGTTTTTGGTTTTTTTTAATTTGCTTTGCTTGGTTGTTTGGTTTGATGGTAGGGAGACTAAATAAATATAAGTAGGTATGTTGTTCGAGTATTAATCTCAAAGACCCAAAAACGTAAAGGTGTTTATAAACTTTTTCACTGACCAACATTAAACAGTGATAGCAGGTTTGGGGTTATTTTAAACACAGCCCTTGGTTTTAATTGATTACTTGGCAAACACTCAAAAACATTTATTCACATTAAAAGATTATTGATTAAACACAAGAAAAAATACTAATGTAGAGCAGGCATCTATATTGAAACTATGGTGGACTGTATATATATGCAGAACAAACTTAGTTAAAGCTTTAAAGCTTTCTCCTTTTGAAGACAAAATGTCAGCCTCTTATGTTTTTAGAACAATTGATGTTTGATGTTAAAGGAAGAGTTAATTTAACTCTGTCCTGATTTGAGATGGAATTTACTTATCCTGTTCTTAAACAGACCGAGGGAGGAGAGAGAGGGTAGAAAAGATGGGTGAAATACAATTTTGGCTAATGTTTCTGGCACACAGGACTGCTCGTTAGTTATGAGTAGATGCTTTTGGCTGGCATGACACCTGCTGGTTTACAGCCTGGTCAGGGATGTTATCTGACTGGATCTTTTCTTCCTACATGAGGCAGGCTTGGATTAGTGCTGCATAGCTGACAAAAACTGAGTGAGTGAGAGATAAGATAGAAGGAAAGGCATGTCAGAAAACAGGAAGGGAAAATGGTGCAGGATCTTGCTTGCTTCTGCAGTACTGTCAGTTAGGTATCCCTACTGGTGGGCTGAGGATTGGATGGCATGATAATGTGATGATTTTCAGTACTCGCAGGTGGAAACACAGCTCCTTGAGCAAGACTGAAGCCATCCCAGCCTTCCTCTAAGGACAAAGTCCTTTAGATGTGTTAAGATGAGCTGAGTTGTAGTGCTGGCAGTTTGAGAATGAGCTGGGCTATAAGGTGGGTTAGGAGATGAGTAGGAGAGCCGAACTGAAATGATGTTATTTGATCATGTCTCTTTCCAAAGTCTCTTTTTAAGAAACCCCAAAAGGGGAAAAATGGGTGTCATAGTTCATCCCCCTCTTTATTTTGTCTGCCAATTAGGCCTAATATCTGTCACACTATTTTGGTCTGTTAACTTCTGGTTCCACGTGATCAGTTTTTACCAAGCATAATTTCAGCAATCCTTGGATTATATTGATGTGGACTTTTTGTTGCAGACTAATCCAGTTTCTTAGTCTGGTTCTTTTGCACGTATTACAACATTCAGCATCATAAATGACAGCTTATTTCTCATGATTATTGTAGTGTCTTATGAACTCTCACATACTTTTTACATTTGAGCTTGCAATAGAGACACAATGTGTAGGCCAAATAGTCACAACTGGTACAACAGCCCCACTATGGTATATCAACGTGATCCAAATTTTGTTTATCAGTAATGCTTCCAGTCTTGATAAACATCATGCATGATTCTCATGTTAGGTGTGAAATGTAGCTGATTTCAACAACAGTAGATTGTTGCTGAGAACCAGATGCTGAATTTATCACTGAATGTTGACAGTATAAACACCTGTGCTCAAACCTTGTTCATTGGCATTAAAGCATATTTGAAAGTGGTTTACCGTCTCTGGCAGTATGCTCTCTTCCTGCTGCTGTCACAATGATGTCATGTTCTGGCCCACTGGGAAGTCACATGAATATGAATTTTAATTAAAATGTGTAAACTGAAAGTTATAAGTGGTGAGAAGTGTTTCTTGGCATGACACCTGCTGGTTGTTGACACCTGTATGTTTCAGAACCCTATGTTGAACAAAATAAGGGCAAATTTGACATTCCCTGTCAGGTACAGCCATTTCTTTCTTTCTTTCTTTCTTTCTTTCTTTCTTTCTTTCTTTCTTTCTTT